>SNQJ01S0057846.1:2111-16240 GCA_010110895.2 Picea sitchensis
CGTCGAGTACGCAGACGACGCTAGCCGACACACTCAGAGGCTTGCCTCTGCAACTTGGGTAATGTTTACACCTCAGAGCCAGTTATTATCTTCAGGAGGTATATGTTTAGGTGACACCACAAACAATGTCGTCGAATACAACGTAGTTATTGAGTTGCTTCGTGATGCCCTGTCATTTGGTATCTCTCATCTCTGGGTCTATTTAGACACACAACTAGTTGTGTCTCAATTAAATAGAGTCTACGGTGTTCATGATCCTACTTTACATCGACGATTCCTTAGGGTACATCTGTTAGAATGAAACTTTGATTATATTACATATTTTCATGTTCCTAGGAGATTAAACCAAGTCACAGATACTCTAGCTAATCAAATCTTAGATTGGTATCTTGCACACATATAAAAAGACATACACATAAACATGTAAATACATTTTTAAAGGCAAATATGATCCATAAGACATAAAAATATATAAAAATCCATATATAATATCAAAATCATCAGAGTACATAGGTGGACGCAAGCGCCTCAAAAAATACGACCAGTAACGAGTCATGGGGCTTATGCCCTCAAAAAATATATACAAGTAGTGCCCTCGACACATGAAAAGTACAGACTAACTAAGGTTAGGGCCTGTGGGCCTTGTTGTAATGATCAACAATGTTTGCCAAATGCCGAAAAATTCGGACCCATGTCCGTGGTGGCCCCACTACATGAGGCTGCATAGATGGTGGCAGATCCTCAATCTCTGCCATGGGGACTGTGTGAGTGAGCGAGGTAAATTTTTTCTCTACTCATATCAAAACCCTCTCAGCCTCACTGGCTGGAAGCTCTGCTGCTGCTGTTGGTCCCCCTGCGGTGACAGGTGCGGCCCCTGGCCGAGGATGTCGCATGTTCCTTGCATAATTCACTGGTCGCACTGGTCCCACATCTGCACATAATATACACATATTTGTCAAATACTCTGGTATAAAAAAAAATGATATATATAAAAAACAACATAAAAATTACATATGTTTAACAAAAAAAAAACAAACGATGCAAACTTACCCATCTCTCCTCGCTCCTCGCTGGGAGGTACCGGTATCTCAGGGTCTCTTGAGAAGTCAATCCCAGCATAAGGGTAATCCTCTATAACTGGGATCTGTCGCGACAACCAAGCAAAAAAGTTGTCATCAAAGGACTCATTGGTCCTTCCTCCCCCCTGTCGTGGCAACAACACTACCCATCTGCATATCGTAGGAAGAGAGGCTTGATGCCCCCGTACCACCTCTCAAGGGCTGAAACTGGGCACTCTTTCAAAGAATAAAGAGAAAAGAATGGTTCCAAGCCCAAAGTTCCTATGAGTCCGTGACCGACAGTCTGTCAGCTGTCTCTTCATACAGTCCAATAATGTGGTGCTCCAATAAAAAATATGTGCATTTAAGCACTGAACTGCACAGTTCATCTGTGCATAGAAATCCTGATGCAAAGAGGAAAACCCTATAATCCACCCGATAAGCAACACTATCACCTGTAGTGGTAAGTCTGAGATCTTACTTATCGACACTTGCGAGATCGTCCTGTCTGTACCCACCTCACAATAGAATCCAATCAACTCCGATATGTTGTGAGGCCCCGAGGGAAATGTATGGAAGTTGATTGGTTCCCCTCACCGAGAGAGGCTAGTCAAAAAGTATATGTCCTCGGTCGTTGGCACCAATGACTGCCCCTCCAGCATAAAGGCCTCTGCGTCAGGATGCCAATAATCAACCAAGGCATTCGGTAGCCTAGGTTGTGCTCGCATGAAAGGACATAGGAAGAATTTTAGAAACCCACATTGCATTAAGGAAACAACAACATTGGGGTCCTCCCCAACCAACGCACTAATATCCTCATGCTCTCTTTCCCTCTAGTGAACATACATCCTGCAAAAAAAAAAAAAAAAAAAAGTTCAGGAGGGTTAACCCTTGCTTTTTAAAGTTTTTTTCCATTAAATAAAGGGTCCATGCGGGCTGTAATGATGACAGTCGCATGTACACGCATGAATTTTTTCCTCTGTCCACGTGCCTAGGGATGACCTTTTGAGGGTCGACGCCCCCCCAAAACATGAAACTAAATGCATAAAGAAAGATTTAAATTTCAAGAGGAGAGAGTTTATACTTACTTGGTCCAAGTAGATGGTTGTTTCATCCACCAAAGCTCTCAGAATCAATTCTTTTCACAAGGGGGCAATTTTGGCTTTTAGTCAATTTCTGGATCAACAATGGTGCTAATGAGTTGCCAACTTCTATTTATAGAGTTTTTTGGCCCCTTTTTTTGTCAATTTTCGGACCCTTTTGTCATTTTTTCCAAACTGAAAATCATTTAAGATGGTTCAGGAGTTTTCTTTGGATGATCACGAGAAGTATTACTTTGGGTATTTGGAATTTTTTTTGAGAGTTGGGGAATTTTGAAGGTCCTTTGGTAAAAATTCATTTTGTTCGGCTCATTGCATTTAAGTAAGGATTCCACCTCCACTTTATGCATCTCGTTGTCTTTTCCATTATGCCATAGGATCGATCCCACCGAGCTACGACACAGAACCCTCTTACTGCTTTAGAAGTGTCATAATTTGGTGGTAGAGCCTACCATAACATGGATGCCCTAGGTAGATCTTGGTTGTATGATGGCATCCATGCTGTCACTAATGACTATATGATCAGGAGTACTTTTTAGATTTTCTATGATTACGAGTTTGAGCCTCATTTGCATGATTCCTATCACTCTTGACCTCACACTTGGGACTCCCCAAAACATAACGGGTCTTCTTTTAAGCCATTTTCAGACCCTCTAAACATGAAAATGTTGCTGAGCGATCTTGTGGCCTTTCACGCTCATTAAACTGAAATTTGAAGTCACGTCTATCCAACGGTAGTTTACGCCTTTTTCGGTCCGGACGGTCAACTGTACGAACAAAGGTATACTCTAGAGGCCTTGGATCTCTAGAAGAGTACTCTTAGGTATACTTTTAACCCTTTTTCAGGCCCGAGGGACTAAATTTACAAAAAAGGAACCCCCACAGAGTCCATAGTTAAGCTCTTTTCAGACTCCCTAAAATTGAAAAGCTCGCCGAGTGACCTTATCCTTTCACACTCGTTAAAATGGTCCAGAAGAACATTCCTGACGGAGTCCATAGTTAAGTTTTTTTCAGACTCCTTAAAAATGAAAAAATGGTCGAGTGATCTTGTCTTTATCACACTCATTAAAATGGTTTTGAGTAGACATCTTGTCGGTGATAGTTTACCCCTTTTTCGAACCGACAAGACTACCTTCGAAAAAGGTACCCCATTGGAGTCTCCTTTTACGTTTTTTCAGACTCTCTAAATATGAAAAACTGTCGAGCTTACCTTTTCTGGGCTCGTTAAAATTACATCGAAGGACGTTACCATTGTGTGTTTTGTTAAATGCATTTGCATACCTATGTCTTTGGTCTAATTTCGACTCCATGTTTCTCTCAATGGAATCATCTGAAGCATGCCTTATACACAAGCCCTGTAGCACTTTGCCTTTGCATCTTGATACCTTTGGTCCCAGGAGGGATTTTTTCTGAGTGTCCTTGCTTAGAACATCAGTCTTGTCCTTGTGCCTTGAACTCGTATGTTTGTGACACTCATTCCTCCTTTGTAACGTAACATTCTTTTATTCTTTTTCCAAAATTATTGAAAAAGACAAAAAAAATCAAATATACCCCCAAAAGAGGAAGGGAAAAGTATTTTCTTTGTATTGGCAGCATAATGAATCGCCCTTGGATAAAGCACATCCTTCCATTTGTTCGTCAAGCCCTAGGATTTAATATGACCTTAGGAATATGTTCCCACTACATTGAGCTGTGTCCTCCTCCATTTGGTTATTCTTCTAGACATATGGAGAGTTTTCTTTGCCTCCTGCCTCATGAACTTATGTTAATTCCATGCTTCCTAAGTCTCATCATTTGTCATGCTATTGTCCAAGGGAAGTTTTTCCAAGCCCGAGTCGGCCCCTCTGCAGTTTGTCTCCTGCCCTCATGCTCAACCATCCTGAAAGTCCAATCAAGTCTTTGTTCRAAATCAATGAAGCCTTCAGYCTGATCATCAAGATTCTCTAGTCCATGACCGAGGAGCCATCGAAGACCTMTRGGTAGTGAATTCGTACACTCATATTACACTCCTACCCGAGTTTTGAAGATTTTGAAGTTGTTGCTCGAGCTCTGAAGRCCTCATCTCCATCCATCAKGCCTTATTATCTTCTAGAATATGGATACTATACATGTATATCTTTTTGATTTTGAGATGTAGATCCACTGTGTATTGCTCGCGACTACACTTTATAGAGTTATATGACATGGATCTACAATGTGCTTTATTGGTATCCATGATTTTATTTCATCCCGAGCATGGGTATGCCTTCCTCGGTGAGACAATTGTTTATTTTTGTAGATGGCATCTCCCGAATTCTGGTCCCTGGGCTCATCGGTTTGGTATTTTGATAAAGATTGATAATGTATTTCGGCCATCAGATGCTCTTCTGACCTCACACATTAGGGGGCATATGTTATAGCCCTAATTTTCACCAGATATACTTACCTGGCATTAGGCCATCTCAGACTCCTTCTTTTCCAAAACACTACTGAACAACTCTTCTTAAAAAAACCCCTTTATAAAGGCACACATGCCCTGCTCCATTACTTCATGCGTGTACATGCTAGCTGCTCCAATACAACCCGCGTGTACCTATAAAAGCATGAAAAAAGGAAAGTTGCTGACAAAACACACAGCTTTGGGCAAGTTAACTAAACCTTTCGGCCATGCATGGCCGGTCATTCGACCAAATACCTAGCTCCTTTTAGCCTATAAAAGAAGGGGTAAGGGTCCCATTTGAAAGGAGGAAAATCATAGTACAAAGACTATACCCAATTGAGAATTCCCCTTGTCCCAACCTTTATCCATCCTTGTGCAAAGAGAAGTTAGAGAAAATTAGTTGGAGGACAATTGAAGAGGAGCCCAGGACCAGGTTCGTGGAGCAGTGGATGACTTCATCATTGTAAGTTTATTTAGTGAAGTTAATAATAAAGAAGTACTTTTCCCATCCCACCATATGAGGTTTTCATTGTTTATTGCGTACATGTTGATTAAATCTCTAACCCTTTAATCTATAGATCGAATGCATGTGGAGTTCTTTATTTGTCTTTTGTGAATGCAGGTCAGCCTTGGGAGGAGAGTTACAGTCAAAGAGAAACCAAGCGTGAAGAGGGATCGATATCAAATGCCGGAAATAAGGTATGTTCACTTGATCTTCTTAACTACGTATTTTCTTAAGAATAATGGGGATTAGGTCCGAGATGATGGTAAAAAGTAGGAATCTTTAGGTATTTTCTACCTGCTTGATAAAAACCTAAGTGCTAGTCCGTAGGGGGATTTATCACTGACAACAATGAGTTCATGTTCCTCAAGAAAGAAGGCATGTGGCACATGTGTCCCGAATTTCGTGCTCTCAACAAATTCACCATCAAAGACAAGTTTCCCATTTCTATCATTGATGATCTATTGAATGAATTGAGTGGTGCTCAATACTTCACTAAACTTGATATTCGTTCTGGGTAACACCAAATACGTATGAAAGAGTATGACATTCCCAATATGGCCTTTCTAACTCATGAGGGCCACTATGAGTTCTTGGTCATTCCCTTTGGCTTGTGTAATGCCCCCTCTACTTTCCAAAGTCTCATGAACTATGTATTCCATCCTTTTCTCCATCATTTTGTCTTAGTTTTCATTGATGACATTCTCATCTATAGTAAAACATGGACAACCCATCTTTCCCATGTGGATCAAGTTCTCCATCTCCTTTCTCAACACCAAATTTTCCTCAAGCAATCTAAATATCCCTTTGGAGCCTCAGAAGTGGAGTATTTGGGTCATGTTGTTGGCAAGGATGGTGTAAGGGTGGATCCTAAGAAAATTGAAGCTATCTAGTATTGGTAGTGCCCCAAAACTCTCAAGATATTTCATGGTTTTCTGGGTCCAACACAATATTATCACAAATTTGTTAAGAATTATGAAAAAAATTGCAGCACCTCTCACTCCTCTCCTAAAAAAGAATTCTCTCAATTGGATTCCTGTTGCTGATCAAGCATTCCAATATTTGAAAGAGGTTATGTGCATAACTCTTGTCCTAAGCCTTCCCGACTTCAAAAATAATTTTATCCTGGAATGTGATGCATCAGGGAAAGGAATTGGCATAGTGCTCATGCAAGAAGGACGACTAGTGGCCTTCACCAGCATACAAATTTTGGAGATCCATTTGGGACAATTGATATATGAAAAGGAAATGTTGGCTATTATTCATGTTGTGGATCTCTAGCATCCTTATCTCTTGGGCCAATGATTCCAAATTAAAATATATCATCAGAGCCTCAAGCATTTTATGGAACAACGAATTTCCTCCCCAGAGCAACAAAAATGGGTCACCAAGATCTTTGGAAATGATTATGAGATAATTTACAAGAAGGGAAAATAAAATTTGGTTGTTGACACTCTTTCCTAGAAGTATGAAGACGAAGGATTCCTTTTTTCTCTCTCCTTCATTGTACCATATTGGCTCCAAGCTGCTCACCAGGAATGGCTGCAAGAGCCTAAAATTTTTGGCCTTATCCAACAGTTGCAAGCCAATTCTCCAATTTCTCCCAGGTACTCTTGAAACAATAACAAGATTCACTACAAAGGTCATATGTATCTCCACAAACAATCACAACTCAAATATATGGTGCTTTCAGAGCTTCATGCTTCCCCCACAACTAGGCATTAAGGGTTCACCAAAACCTCTGAACGGGTCAAACGTTCTTTTTTTTCTGGGATGGTATGGAATAGTATGTCTGCACCTTTTTGATTGAATGTGATGTCTTCCAACATAATAAAGGAGAAATAGTCAAGACCCCAGGAACACTACAACCTCTCCTGATTCCATCGACTATTTGAAAGGATATTTCTATGGACTTCATTGTTGGCTTACCTAAATCAGGATATAAATCAGTCATCATGGCGGTAGTTGATTGTCTTTCCCAATATGCTTATTTCCATACTCTCCAACACCCTTTCACAACATCCACGATGGATCAAATTTTCATGGATAATATCTTCAAGCTTCATGGCATGCCTCATTCTATTGTCTCTGACCAAGATCCCACTTTTACCAACAATTTTTGGCAAGAATTGTTTCGTCTCCAGGGAACCTAATTGCATCTAAAAACCACCTATCATCCCCAGACTGATGGCCAAATTGAAGTTGTCAACAAGTGTTTGGAAACAAATTTGAGGTGTTTTGCATATGAACGACCAACTCAGTGGTTACCCCTCGCTGAATGGTGGTACAACACATCTTACCATATCGCTACTCACATGACTCCTTTTGAAGTAGTATATGGAAAAAATCCTCCTTCGATTCTCTTCTACATGCCAGGTGTATCAAAGGTTCAGGAGGTTGACAAAAATATTACTTTCTGTGAGTCCATTCTTAGCACCCTCAAAACAAATTTTTCCATGGCTCAAAATCGCATGAATCAACAAGAAAATCAAGGTCGTTCGAACGGAAATTTGCGGAAGGGGACTAGGTGTTTCTTCGTTTGAAACCTTATAAGTAGACTTCACTCAAAATGGACCACTGTTAGAAACTTGGTCCCAAATTTTATGGTCCTTATACAATTCTCAAGCGAGTGGGGTAGGTGGCTTACCCATTAGCATTGCCCAATCATTCTAAGCTCCATCCTAGTTTTCATGTCTCCTGCTTAAAGAAGGTGATTGGTACTAAGTGTCACACTCAAACAAGTCTCCCTGAGTTGGATGAAGAAGGTTCCATTTGGTTGGAACCAGAAGTAGTCTTGGACCACCGCGAGCATCGCCTCCGTCAGTGCACCATCAAGGAAGTGTTAGTGCAGTTGAAAAATAAAACTCCACAAGATGCCACATGGGATCCAACTACCATTCTATAATAGTTTCCTCATCTCAAGCCTTGAGGACAAGGCTCTTTTTCAAGGGGTAGGGCATGTTAGGGACCTAACCTCCCTAACCCCACATGTAGATAGAATAATACATTTCCATGTAATAAAGGTCGACATTAGTAATAAGGGCTGTTTAATAAAGTGGAATAAGTCAATGTAAGAAGACCTAATAGAATATTCCACTTCTAGAAGGATATTTCTCTAGAATTATCTTTAGAAGATAGAATTAGTATAAATAAGAGTAGGATTCATGAGAAGTCTTGCCTTGAGAATTATTGTAATAGAGCACTACTCTATTGGAGGTTTCCCCCTCTAAGAGGCAAGTGAACATTGTTTCATATCAATAAAGGTATTATTTTGGTGTTGTGGTTTCATCTATTGTGTTGTTTCGTTGTTATTCTTTGCAATATTTCTATTTTCAACTATTATAATAGATCTGGTACCTTACATATTTTGCATACGAACTCCGTTTGAGGCGATTTTTGCACTATTGGAAATCTATCACTGATCTCTACGAAATGAGTTCGTTTTAAAGAGCATTTGAGATTATCAAAACTTGAGCATTTTTTAATCCTCTTGGACCTTTGTGAGTGTTATGGATATTCCTGGACCTTTGTGAGCGTTCTGGATCTTCCTTGACCTCTGTGAGAGTTCTAGATCCTCCTGGATCACTCTTAAGTATTCTACTCCAAATGTGCTCCAAAAAGGATCCAACATGCCCCAAAATTTTCCTTCCATGGCTGCTCTAGCTCTAATCTCTCTTTAATTCTCCCTACTTGTTGTTCATGCAAAAAAAATTGATTGTCTAAAACTATTTAACTTCCCATACGAATTTCCTCTCCTTTATATTACTTGCTTGACTCACACACTTCCCCAAGTTGATTGTACTTAGCCCCCATGTTCCCAATAACTATGGTATGTGATTTCTCACACCCACCCTCTTACATGCATTCAATGATTGGCTTTGGGAACACTCAATTGAAAAATAGAGTTTAATACACAATGATAATAAAATTCAAGAATGTGGGTGGAATTAATAGACATGGGCTATTCCCCCTTGGAACCCTCTCTTAGAAATTCTCCTAGAACCTCCCCTATCTTGTGAATTAATTTACCCCCGTCTCTTTCCATGTCCCCTTAGCAACTAGCATCACATTTTATTATTAAAATTTATAAATACATTTTGCATATTCATCGCTTGGTCATAACCACACATTATATCTACATTAATGAGGTTTTCACTAATAAAGAATCTATAATTACATTTTTTTGAGACTCCCAATTCTATATCTTGTATCACCCATCCCAATGAATATGGATAAGGATGTTCATGCACCTCCAATCCTAGCGTCTCAATCTACTACATTGAAATCTATTTTGACTATGAATTAGGGTCAAACAAATGATCTACCTTAGCTCGCTTTCCTTGGATATTGATGTGAAAGAGTTCAATGATCTCTATTTCCTCCTTTCACTGATACTACTTAATGCTACCTCTCTTTGAATTTAAGTACAAGTTACCTTACCTTCAATCTTTTCTTTTATGTGCACCCTTTAATATCCATATAAACCGACAAATACTTCTTCTGATGCTTGGAACATTTGGGTTTCAACGACGATGCATTTTCTAGAAAATATCCTCCATGTGACCATTTTCATTACAATGTGTACATTGCTTGTTAGGGTTTTTGTTTTTAGTTACAATGCAACAAATTCCTTACCTTTACCTTTACCCTTCTTTTCACCTTTAGGGAATTCTCGCAATGTTGTTTGTTTTGGCCCATTAAACCATTGTTTCTTCTTATCTTCCTGAAGGCATTGTCCCTACACATAAGCCTCATCAATTGTCTTAGATTTGAAAAGCATCCCTATAATAAATATACACTATATGATGCACAAATGATAAATTATGAAATATGAATGAGAGGAACTCGAAGAAGATATTCAATATTAGCTTTGGTTCTCTTAATACAATAACATTCTTCTCTTTTATAGATATAATAATTTGTTGTAAGATCCAAATTATTCTTAATATAGATGAAGTGGTTGAGTAATTATCTCCACCATCATCCAACAAGAACTTAATGCCTAACAACTTGAAATTAATACATAAATAATCCGTGTAATGTAACACTCCCTCTTAAGGATTACACCACTAAAAAACAAAACTTATTAAAAGAAAAAAAAACTAAAAAATAGAACCAAACATTCTTAAGAAGCTTCATCTTTTAAAACAATGCTTGAACCAGTAAGACTCCTTCAAGTTGTTCCCTAGTCCACCGAAAGGTATAGCCTCCTAGTTGTGATCCAAGCTTCCGAGCATAATTGGACATCATTATCACTTGAAATGTCTCATAACCCTTGTAAAGGTGTGATACTGAACTTCCAGATCTCAGATCTCCCTTGAACTAGTGGACACCTATTGATGTTTTAGCATTGGAAAAGAACTTCCTCACAGGTCAAGTGTCAGATGTATGGAAGTTGTCCAAAAGTCCTTACATACCTTTGTAATTCACTTTAATTAAATATACTTATTAAAGTGAATATAATTTTATATTGAGTTGGTTAATGTCTAATAAAATGTAAAATATTTACATTAGTGATTTAGATATAATCTCTTGCGTGGATTGAGATTTAATCTCAATCATCAATCTCATTGAGAGATTAGGGTTATGGAGACTTGGTCATCAACTCAAAGTTATAAAATAAAGACAAAGTGAAAGGAGAAGACAAAGTGACTCACAGTGTGTTGAGACACAAAGAGAGAAAAGAAGGATTTTTTCTCAGTCTAAAGGAGGAGAGAACAAGCAGTAGCAACAAGTGGAAAAACAACCCAACAACCATAAATTCGTGGAGGCTGTACTATCTAGTAGGGAGGTAGAGGCCATACGATTTATAGGGTCATACAATGACAAATCTGAGTGCGGTCAGACAATAAGGGTTGTGTTTAGGCCGTAAAATCCATGGGTAGTAGATATGTGAAGAACGAGAAACATAGGTACTAGATTGAGAAACTGTATAAAGGGTTTCTTCAGTTGAGTTTCTAGTAGGGCTAGAACAACCAATTTTTGGTGTAATTTGATTCTTTTCTCATTGGGATATTTTCCTAGTAAGGGAGCCCTTGTAAGTTTGAAGTATTTTAATAAAAAATTGATCTTTTAAGGGAAAAAAAATATGTGTGCTTGGGAATTTATTTTGCTTCCATTGTTTAATTTCTAGTTAGTTTCCAGCCAATGTGTAATTATTTATGGTTTGAATTTTTTGTTTAAAAATTCAACAAGTAATTTTTTTCTTGAGTTCATAAGAAAGTAATTTTCCTAGGGTTGAAATTTTGACATGGTATCCGAGCGAGGTATTTGATTGATATTTCCATTTACCAAAAGGAAAATATAGTAGATCTAGGGAATTGACAGACATATCTAGCATATATGAGGTATCAACAGATAGATCTAGTGCAAATATGAGGTACTAGCAGGAATATGTAGCAGATATGAGGTACCGATAGAAATATCTAGCATATATGAGGTACCAACAGATAGATCTAGTGTAGATATGAGGTACCAACATGAATATATAGTATATCTAAGGGACAACAAAAAAATATAGTGTAGATTTGAGTATTCAGTAGAAAAATCTAGCATATTTGAGGTCCAACAGGTAGATCTAATGCATATCTAAGTGATCAACAGACAAAGCCAACAAATCTGAGGACCAACATGAAGATTTAGTGCAGAACTAAGTGACCAACAAACATATCTAGCATATATAAGGTACTAATAGATAGATCTACTGTAGATCTAAGGTACCAACATGTAGATCTAGTAGATATGAGATATCAACAAACATATCTAGTATATATGAGGACCAACAGATAGATCTAGTGTATATTTGAGTATTCAATAGACAAATCTAGAAGATATGAGGACCACTAGGTAGATCTAGTGTAGATATGAGTGACCAGTAGAATGATCTATTAGATATGAGGTCCAACAGTCACATTTAGTACAATTGTGGGATACAATGAGACTTCAAAGGCTTACAGGTTCATTCTAGCGTAATGGAGGACTATGGCGAGACGATATATGAATTTTGAGGAGGACTTTGCATCTAGGAAGTTTCATGAGACCCTACCAATAATAGAGGATGAGGAGTAGGAAGCTTTGAAGGTTGAGTCTAGATCATCATCAACTTCTAGTGCAATAAGTTAACCTTTAGGTGAGGAGGAGGAGATATCAAATACTTCTATTTATACCAGAAGACCTTGATGGTTCATGCAAGCATTGAGGGATGCTAAGTAGCATGTTGAGGCTCCTTGTAGTACATTCATGGAGAGAAGGCCTCTGAATAAGTATACAAACTATATGGCGCTAATGAGTAACATCAATGATTTCAAGCCTTTCATCTTTTAGGAAGCAACAAACCAACAATTATAGAGGAATGAAAGGATGGAGGATGATGTGTGGGATATTGTGCCAATATCAAAGGGAAAACTAGTTCCATGTGGTTCTTCAAGAAGTTCCTTCCTCGCTAAGAGGGAGTGTTGATGTTTTAACATCGAACAAGGACTTCTGCACAGGTCAAGTGTCCAACGTGTGGAATTTGTCCAAAATTCCTTTTGGACCTTTGTAATTCAATTTAATTAAAGATAATTATTAAAGTGAATGCACTTTTATATTGTGTTGATTAATTTTTAATGAAATGTAAAGTATTTGCATTAGTGATTTAGATATAATATCCATTGTAGATTGGAATTTAACCTCAATCGTCAATATCATTGAGATATTAGGGTTATGGAGACTCGGTCATCAAATCAAGGTTATAAAATAAATACAAAGTGAAAGGAGAAGACAAAAAGTGAATCATAATGTGTTGAGACACATAGAAAGAAACGAAGGAATTTTTCTTAGTCCGAAAGAGGAGAAAACAAGTAGTAGAAACAAGTGAAAGAGAAACCAAACAACCATAAATTCATGGAGGTCATACTATCCAGTAGGGTGCTAGAGGTCATACTATCCAACAGGGAGGTAGAGGCCATACGTTTTATGGGGCCATACAACCATGATAGGCTGTACAACAACATATGTGAGTGCGTGCAACCATACATGACATGGGTACCATATCTAGGAAGATTGGGAAGTAGAGGTACAAAATTGGGAAAATGTACAAAGGGTTTCCTCTGTTGAGTTTATGGAAAGGCCATAACAACTAGATTTTGTTGTAATTTGATTCTTTTCTCAGTGGGCTATTTTCCCGGTAATGGAGCCCTTGTAAGCTTGGAGTAATTTAATGAAAAGATAATCTTTGAAGGGAAATAATTTCTATGTGATTGAGAATTTATTTTGCTTCCATCGTTTAATTTCCATTTAATTTCCAGCCAATGTGTAATTATTCTATGGTATGAATTTTCTGTTTAAAAACTCAACAAGCAATTTTTTGCTTGAGATCGTAAGGAAATAATTTACCCAGGGTTGAAATTTTGACAACAATAACCTTGACATGCATTTCTCATAACCCCAATGAGGTATAATTTATCTTATCCACAAGAATCCTAGAGTAATGAGCATATATCTATCTTCCACTACATACCTCCCTATATTCAAAGTGTGGGTGTAACTTTCCCCATCCTAGCTGAGGTCCATTACGTGTGAAAAAACTCATAAAATAAAATTTATGCCACCTAATTAATTTCTTGTAGCTTCCATATACGAATTACAACCATATTTAGATATTGTTTGTTACCATTAATTAAATGCATATACAACATTGTAAAACATACATGAAATGCATGTAACAAACTCCATTATAGAAAGATATAAATCAATCTTATACACAGAGTTCATGAAGAACAATTTAACTCATAATTACAACACATAAACATATAAAACACTTGACTTTTAATTCTATTGTGTTGGTTGTGGAGCCTGATTATCTTCCTGATTCAGAGGTCTTTTACTTTCATCTGTGTTTATACCCCATGAAGTATTTACACCCCAAAAGTATGTACACTCTTCCACGCGGGGGAGTGCATGTTGAAAAGTCAACAAGAAACATGTGTCTAATTTAGTTTTCCCTTAATTAAATTAGACAATAAATATTAATCTATTATCTCACTCAGTTATGAATGAGATAATAGATT
>SNQJ01S0057846.1:26275-46992 GCA_010110895.2 Picea sitchensis
GAGTTGTTGAGATCAGTCTCCAAGTGGGAGATTGTTGGTTGTGGAGCCTGATTATCTTCTTGATTCAGAGGTCTTTTACTTTCAACTGTGTTTATACCCCATGAAGTATTTACACCCCAGAAGTATGTACACTCTTCCATGCAAGGGAGTGTAGAGGGGGGGTACCCCCTCTGTGGGGTCCGAGGGGGCTATCCCCCCAGCTGGGGGAAAGCGGGCCCCCAGCGGGGGTTCAGGGGTGAAGCCCCTGAAGGGAAAATTACCTTGTAAATGTATATTGTAATTTCATTGTAAATATGGACCATTCATTATAAGGTCGTAGATATAACAATAGAGATTATGTTAGGGTTTTTTTCCCTAGAAGGAAACCCTCTTTTATGAGGGAAATGTATTGTGGCTATGATTGATGGCGAATATTGTATTCTGAGATAGGAGACTGTGAGAGAAAGAAGAGGAAGTTACAACGGGTTTGCAGTAGGTTGTATCCCTTCATATGCTGGATAATAATAAAGGAAGGACCTGACAATTTCTCTGGTGGATGTAGCCCACACTGGGTGAACCACGTAAATCTATGTCTCTATTATATTGTGTATCTTCTATGTTTTGTTTCCACTTTTGTTTTATTTTATTGCTCCACGGTCCTGTTTTTCTAACATATTGTGAAACCAACTTCTTGGGACAAGAGTTACACCCAACCATAGAATTTTTGTTCCAAATATCAACAACAAGTCACCCCCATCTAAGGCTAGGAATCCATAAAATAGGGTGGTCTCTCACTGTTCACTCACAACTCAAAAAATCCCACAACCCACTGATATTCTCCTATAACTATCCCGATTTTTTACCAGTTCTCTTCCTATCGACCTACCCAACCTAAGGAATGTACCACTTCACTAATATCAATTCCTTGGGAATACCATTCATTTATCAGGGTCTCTCTGGCACAGGTAACCAGGAATATCTCAGTTGGGAAAGTCAAGGGAACTCACTACCAGGAAAACTACCAGCAACAACAACAAACACTTTTTGTTACAATGCAACTCACACAAGAGTTCACTCTCTAGTCTGACAACTTGGCTCTTCAATATTTATCTCCAAAATGCTCCAAAACTTCTCCAACATGGTCTAGAATTCACCCTTCATGGATGTTTCATCTCTATGCTCTCTTTCTTGATCTCTACCTTCTGTTCATGCCCAAAAACTGATTGTCTAAAACTATTGTAACTTCCCATACAAATTTCCTCTCCTTTGGCTTGCTTGCTTGACTCACACACTTCCCCAAAGTTGATTGTACTTATCCCCCATGCTCCCAATAACTATGGGATGTGACTTCTCACACCCAACCTTTTACATGCATTCAATGATTGGATTTAGGGACACGAAAACAAAAAAATAGAGTTTAATACATAGTCATAATAGAAATTCAAGAATGTGGGTGGAATTAATAGACATGGGTAATTCCCCTTTGGAATCCTCTTATAAATTCTCCTAGACCCTCCCCTCTCTTTTGGATTAATTTAGCCCCTATCTTTTTCGATGTCCCCTTAGTAGTTGAAATCACATTTTATTATTAAAATTTAGAAATATATTTCGTATATACATCGTTTGGTCTTGGAAACATATTATATCTACAATAAGCATTAATTGAATTGGGGATTATAGTGGGGATGTTACATCCCCCCCCTACAATTGCGCGTCGTACTTAGTGCACACTATGCCAATATTCATATATGAAAATTTACATCACAATACTTATAAAATAAAATTATGCAATTTCACAAGTCCAACACCAATTCCAACCATAATCTCTTGTTCCTCTCAACCCACCGACCCAAGGAATGCACCATTAATTTATCAGGTCCAACCCAAAGAATGCACCATTCGTTTATCAGGGACAACCCAAGGAATGTTCCATTCTTTTATCAATCCCCCCAACACAATTGGCTAGGACTTTGAGATGTGGTTCCAAAACTCTAGCTGCTCAAGATGGAGTCTTGCATTCTATTTTCTTAAAAATTGACAAAAAATTGTGGTTATTCTTCCCACATTTTTTCTTCATGCTTCCATGTATCATCTTCAGGACCATAGTAGGTCCATTAAACCTTTACCAACCCTACAACCTTGTTCCTAATCACTTTGAATTTCCGGTCCAGGATGGGTATTGGTTCCACCTAGAAATTTCCTTCATGCTCCACCTGGATCACATTCTAATCAATTATGTGTTTAGGGTCAAACACATATTTATTTAATAATGACACATGAAATACATTATTCTCTCTCAAGGATGTAGGAAATGATAGCATGTATGTAACTGACCCTATATTTTCTAATATTTCAAATGGTCCACATATCTCGTTGCCAACTTCAGGCAACTTCCTAATCTTAGCGAACTTCTCTTTTTTTTCACTTTTAAAAATTGTTGGTTTCTATGGGATGACCTGGGTTCTAACTACAATATTTCCAACTAACCCTTCTACCATCAACCCTTCTGGATACCAGAAGGCAACACATTGCACAAAGTGCACTGCACAATCTCACCCGAGATGGCTTCTATAGGTGGCCACAGGACTGAGATGTCTACAACCATGGGATGGGATGTGCTTCTCTCTCAGAGGCATTTAACCTACTTATTGTTAACATTAAAACCCTCATTAGATCTTATTCCAGACTACTGTCACTACTATTCCAATAGGATGTTATTAATTATTCTAGCCGCATTTGTTCATAAACAATTATTCATCTACTTTAAAATCATATTCTGATCTATTTACTAACTATAACATTCCTTTACTTAGTGTTGTTATGCAAGTTATATTAGCTTATTCCTACTACGCAATGTTCATTCCTTTAACAAGCAACATATTTATCATAAAAAATTATTGAAGTAAATGCAATCATAAACACTGCATATAGTCACATAAAACACATATATACTGTGGTTCACCCCCTTGGGGCTACATCCACAAAGATTTGTCACTTGGGCTCTTTATTCATCTTCATGCAAAATCTAGTGCTGTGCACTGCACATTTCTTCCTCCATTACACACAATTTCCTTATATCGCAAAAGTTCTCACAAGACTGAGAACTTTTCACCTATCCACTATCAGTCTGTTTAAAAATGGCTAACTCACTAGTCACCAACAACAACATTTATAGTCCTAATACATTCTACTTATACACAATTAGGAAAAATCCCTTAAAAAAACCCTAACCCTAAGCGGATTAGGTTTTCCCATGTTCTCCTTGACTTAATATCGGTTGGTCCTCGATCCAACCGTTGCTCCAAGTCAGCACTTGTCCACTTTCCAACTGCTCCGCAACAATTTGTCCAGTTTGTAACTAATTTTATCAACACAAATTTTTCCTCTTTTTCCGACGCTGCTTTTCTTCTAATTCCATTGTGCTCCCCTATTTTCTGACACTGCTTTAATTCCTTCAAAACTTCCTTGATTTTTCCCAAAATTGGCCTGCGCCAACAGGCCCCCAACACTGACATCGTGACTCGTCCTGAGTCACTCATGAACTCCAACATATTTCACTGCCTATGCCAGTGCTTCGTACATCTCTTCTATCTGATGGCATTGATCCTCAACTTGGCTGCTCTTCTCTATCATGGATTAAACCTAGAGATTCTATTATCTTTGTGAGAAAACTCTAGTTCTTGAAATTCCAACCATCTTTCAATCTATTCTTTCATGGTGTTCCACCCTAAAAACATTCCCTTTCTTAAGTCCTCACGTTATACTACATGATACATCCCTCCCAATCTAATCTTCTGAGTTCCAACCAACAACACAACCATTGTTGGCTGCTATGGGATGACCCAAGTTCTAACTACAATATTACCAACTAACCCTTCTACCATCAACCCTTATGGATACCAGAAGGCAGCACAACGCACATAGTGCACTGTGAAATCTCACCCGAGATGGATTCTATAGGTGGCCATAGGACTCAAATGTTTGCAACCATGGGAGGGGATGTGTTTCTCTCTTAGAGGCATTTAACCTACTTATTGTTAACCTTCAAACCCTCATTAGATATTATTCCAGACCACTGTCACTACTATTCCAATAGGACGTTATTAATCATTCTAGTCCCATTTGATCATAAACAAGTATTAATCTTCTGTAAAACCAAATTCTGATCTATTTACTAACTATAACATTCCTTTACTTAGTGCTGTTATGAAGGTTATATTAACTTATTCCTACTACGCAATGTTCATTCCTTTAACAAGCAACATATTCATCATAAAAACTTATCAAAGTAAATGCAATCATAAACACTGCATATAGTCACATAAAACACAGATATATCGTAGTTCACCCCCCTTGTGCCTACATCCACAAAGATTTGTTGCTTGGGCTCTTTATTCATCTTCATGCAAAATCTAGTGCTGCGCACTATACATTTCTTCCTCCATTACACATGATCTCCTCAAATCACAACAATTCTCACAACACTAAGAAATTTTCACCTATCCACCATCAGACTGTCTAAAAATAGCTAACTCACTACTCTCCAACAACAACCTTTACAGTCCTAATACATTCTACTTATAAAAAATTGGGACAAAGACCTTACAAAAACCCTAATCCTAAGTGGATTAGGTTTTTCCACTTTCTCCTTGACTTAATCTCAACTAGTCCTCGATCCAACCATTGCTCCAAGTCGAAGCTTGTCCACTTTCCAACTCCTCCGCAATAGTTTGTCCACTTTGTAACTACTTTTCTTGGCGCTACTTTTTCCTCTTTTTCCGACGCTGATTTTCTTCTAATTCCAGTGCACTCCCATATTTTCTTGTGCTACTTTAATTCCTTCAAAACTTCCTCGATTGTTTCCAAAATTGTTCTACGCCAAAAAAAACACATGTTCGCCCACTTTGAAATATATAAAAACTATGTTCTTGTGTGCATATATTTTCTTCCTATCCTGGGTAGCCTTTAAATTATACTTGATTTTTTCCATCTTCTCTTCCATTTCCTTCAACAAATCTGGCCCAATAAAAACTATGTCTGTTGGATTATCCCAACTCATCAATGTGTTACACTTTCTTCCATACAATGCTTCAAATGGAATCACATTCTAAGCTTGTCCTCAATGATTCAGTTAGTCCTCTCTATTTTCCCGTCTGACTCTTGTTGATCCTTAAATGTGCTAATTCCTTGTAAATTCTTTCTTGTATATTTGTTTCCATACTTATAATTTTTTTTACTTTGTTGTGGGTATAAATCACTTATTTCCTTTAGATCCAAAACTCCAAGGTCTCCAAAATGCACCCTCTTGTTCCACCTCCCTCATTTCACACCTGTACTTAGATTTTTTCTTGAAATGATTCATCACGGGTATAAATGAGATATTCATTCACTATCATTGTGACCTTCAGGTCTTACCGATCCTTCATAGTTAGTCTATTTTCCATATTTCACTTACGCTCCACTTAACTCGATCCTCACGTCCGACCAATTCACTTTTGTACTTTTTCAAAATGTTGAAACTCTACCTCAGGTATGCGAGTTCACATTGATTTCATTGTTCATTTCACATACCCCCGATCTCAATTGAGTTCTCATACTTAGTCATTTTTACGAGTTTCACTGTAGGTTCGTAGGTTCACTATCACTCCATCTTTTCTTCACATACCTCCGATCCTCCACTGCCCCACAGTAAATCCTCATTTAATCTTGTCACATTATCCAATGGACATTTAATGTGAATCTCACAGAGATAAAAAATGGTTAAGTTTAAAAGGTTGTAATTAATGATGATGTTCTCGAGACTCTCCTCCATTAATTTCAAGATTATTTCATATTAACAACTCTTTGAACCAAAGGCTCCGAAGTATTGTATAATAAATGGGATTACCTTGATAAAAACGTTTTGAAAAAGAAATTGTAAAATAGTTCTCCAACTTCATTTAGCTTGAAAACCAGTACGAGAAAGCAGTTCTACAGGGATACCATAAACTCAATTGGATGAGAAGACCAAAAATTCCAGTGGTTAAGAACCTATAGATATTATTCGATATTTTTATTTCCTTAGAGAAATTATTTAGAATTGGACATCTGAGATTGCTTCAACAAGTTGTGTTCTGGAGGTATTCGACTACAAAGAACTGATTTCTTGGTGTATAGATAAGTTTGATAAGAACCAATGGATAATTCAGCTTCAGGGGAATCCCCAATTTCTTTAATTCTTTCAATATTTAAAAGAATGATTAGACTTCCATAGACAATGATTACCTTCAAAAGGGGTGAAGCTAAAAAAATCTTGAAGGTGAGAAATGGTGGATTCAAGCTCTTGAAAGAATATCTAGAATATATGACCATGGTGATGTAAGACCTATCAGTGATCCAGGTTAATTTTCTAAGGAACCCCTACCGAGAAATGAAATGGCTATTTGCCAGGGTGGCTGGACAAGAATCCATTGTTATTGTTCCTCGTCTAGTTCTATACATCCTATATTTCTCCATTCATGAAAATGAATTTTTCGATTGGGAGAAGATTATTTTTGGTGAACTATCTTTTCAACTGACAAATTTAAAAAAATATTAAGAAATTTTATATGTCCTCGTACTTAATCTTTGCTATCATATTTTGTAATGTTTTTAAAGGGCTACATTTAGCCAAACATGTCAACTACAAAGTTGACCTAGTTCAGACATGGTACCTTGCCTTATGGAGACAAAAGGCCATGTACCATTTTTACGAAGTGCATAATTCATTTGTTTCTCCATTTAAGAAGCTTGTTTTGGACCAAGTACTTCAAGATTGTCTTTAGAGGCGACAAAATTTCTAGATAAAAGAGGAATTTTCGAAGCAATGGAACATTTAAGCGTAATCATGGTTTACTGTTCCAAAGAAAGACCTTCATACCTTCCATATTATGTATTAGATAAGATGTTTGTAGAAAAAGTGTGCAGATAGTATATATTATGGGCTCATTTCTTCCTTGAGAAAAGGAACAAGTAATTTATCCATTTTCCTTGGAGGATTGGAGAAATAGTATTGAAAAGTATTACAAACATTGACGAATTTTTGGTCCAATTCGACCAATTTAATTTAAAACTAGCATATGAAATCAAAGGGTTCAACCCTAATTAGTTGTTCATAAATGATATAATTTATGTTGGTTACAATGTTTCATTTGAAAATACATTTTATTTGGAGAAGAGGAAGGGGATAGCTAGAGTCCTCAGGCAATTCCTAATGAAAGAAATCAAGAAGATATTGAAATTGTGGTTAGAACTACTGAACAACATCAACATGGAAAATTTGTAAATGAAAGGAGTACACGATCTCAAAATGTTTCTCAACTAAGCGACCTACCAAAGAAAAACCCTCAACTTACAACTGAAGAACAAAATAAATATTCAATGGGAAATTCAAATGATGGAGGTGACCATAACCATCCTAAGGGAATTCTTGAAAGACCCCATAAGCTTCCAATAATATAAGAAAAAGGCTGACAAATCAGGAAGGAACAAATGAGGTCAAACTTGAATATGGAATCAATCTTGAAGACGTGGACCTGGATGCAAATATTGAGGACATATAATTCATTGATTAGGAACAAAGAGTGAAGGAAAGTAGAGAAGTTGCAACAAAACTGGTCACACAAGAACTAGTTATCTTTGAAGAAGGATCCATGACTTTGCATAGTGCTATATTTAATAAAGTTTCAAATAAATTAGTTTTTGAAAAAGTCAATGCAAGAAACAAAAAAGTTCAAGGAAAGACAAGATCAACACTTGACCTAAATGGAGTCCCATCATCAATAATTTTGCAGATCCATGAAGCCACATGTTATTCCCTGAAGACGTTAGTTGGAGAGATGGATAGTGAAAATGATAATCTCAAGGATAGGATTAGATAATTGAATATTTCCCTAATGCCCCCACCCATATTTTCTACGCCAATTTCTATGATGCAACCATGGAAGACTCTTGATGGAATGCTAGAGTCTAGCTCAAAATCAAGAGGGACATAAAGCTTACTTGTTGCAATCAAAATATATGTTGGAGAAAATATTAAGAAGAGAATGTCTCTAATTCTTGAGACATGGGAACTAGCAAATAGTTTCATTTCCTCAACACAAAAAATGATGAATTTGAAATAGATCCTTCAAGACGATTTGGAAAATGATGAGGAGTTTTATAAAAGGGAAACTAATACCTTTGTTATTAAATTTTCAAATATGAGTGAGATTAAAATAAAACAAGAAGATATAACCTCCGCAGTATGCATTAAACAACTAAAGGCATGCTGGATTAAAATAATAAAATGTTTAAAATAAATATTGGTCAATCTTGACACTATAAGTGTCAAGAGGGGAGAGTGTTATTTAAAGTTAGTTGAGTTGGATCTAGCTGGAACAACTAGAGAAGTTGATGACCCAATGATAATTTTAAATTTCATATTTATGTCTAAGGAGCAATTTGAAGAGAAATTAGAATCATTGAAATCTGCATCAACCGAGAAATTTGATAGTTTAACAGAGTATTCAAAGTTTGAAGTAGAAAGTTGGTTAGTCAATTAAACAAACAAGAATGAAGATATAGAAGATACATTACATCAAATTTCAATTATTTGACATTATTTGACATAAGAGTAAGGAAATAAGTAATTTTCGCACCAATGAGAGATTATATTGAAAATTGGTTAAAGTAAACTCTAATAATAATAATAATAATAAAATAGATCAAGAAGAGGAAGTTACAACTAGTCAAAGAATCCCAACAAAGGAGAATACAGAAGGAACATCAAAAAACAGATATAAAGAGAGATAAATCCATCACAATGAGTAAAATGATCACATCTTTCATAATTTCTCAATTCTTTTTCTCTTCTCATTCAAGAATCATCCAATTGTGTCTTGTCATTCTTGAAAAACATAACCAATTTATGATCATCTTGTTGACGGGCGAAATTGACCGTCCGTCAACTAAGAGAGTGGAATCAGTCCGGGGTTGTCTAAATAACCCAAGCCGTTTGGAATGAACCACCCTGACGGGTTTAACGACTCCGTTGTCCGCTCTAAGGTCCTAAGAAAACCAAAGAGAAAACTAATCTAAACTAACTAATCTATCTAAAACAAATAAAACAAACTAAAACTAACTAAAACAAACTAACTAAAACTAAATACAAGAAACTAAACTAACTAACAATAAACAAAGACAAACTAATACACTAATCTAATTAAAACAAACTACTAAATTAAACTAAAACTAAATATAAACTACGCTAACTATTATATATACAAACTACAAATTACTATTACACTAACTCTAACAATTAAATATCTAATTACTAATTGAATTACAACTTATTCACAAATATACAATATGTACAAGTTGCAGATTTGAATAAAACCTGTAAAACTCATTTGCTTTCTGCCCTAAGACAGCGAGAGATATTTTTTGATTTTTATAATTTTATGAATAAGAAATAAAACTTACTGAAATTAAACGATCTAATATATTTACTGAAATTAAACAATCTAATATACTAATTCTACCTATAAATCTAACTAAACTAATATCTAAATTAAACTACTAATAAATATACTAAACAAATGACAAACTGACCTGGAAACGCTCCTAATTTTCCCTGTGTGTGATGACTTCGAAGCTGGTCGGAGGAAAGAAACTCGCACCGGTTAATCCAAAAGCTTCTCGTAAACGATAGGCTGCGCTGCTCTTTGAATTGTTTACAGGACAAACAAGACATAAAAATCATAACAATTATATGATTTATAAATCTCCGCAATAAGGGAAACCTGTTATGCAAAAACTTATACTTAATAATTCTACTTATGAAGAAGAGAAATCCGTCGTTCACAAACTGAACTAAGCAATTGCTATGTTTTTTAAATGCTTGGAAGAAATCAGATATGGATTACAATGATTAAATTATATCATTTGCAAATGATTAAGATAGCTAAAGTAGTCATTAACCAAATACAGATTGATATACACAACATGAAACAAAATATTGATATCATGAGAAGCTAAAGCTGTAACAAAACACCAAATTCTGCCTCAGTCTGTATTAAAATTCCATATCCTTGTTCTCCCATGAATGAGGATGATATTATTACAAAAATAATAAGTATATATAAGTTTCTCCACAGGGTAAAACTTCCCTGTGGATAATATCAAACTGTTTACATAATCTGGGAAGATAACCCAAAATCAACTAAACTAGGAAATTAAAATGACATCAGAATATTTCAAATATCCCCTAACTGCTCATCAAATCCACAACAATTTTGAATTCATCTGCAATAGACCAAAAATAACAAGTTAGAAAGATAATTTATTAACAAAACAATAAAAATCTAATCCTACAGTCTTAGCTACAGAATCATCTGATTCTGTAGCTAGTCTAAAATAACATACAGGACCAGAAACAAAATCAAATCAAATCTTTTAAAATAATCAAAACCAATTTTCTTTCAATGATCATTTCAAACGAATCACTAATGATTTTATTATTGAACATTAAAAAGAATCAAAAGTGATTCAATCGAAAACAGGGGTAAGAATACTCTGTTTTTCTGTTACCATAAAATCGGGTCAAACAGTAACTAGACTGTTTCATATCCAATTGAAATAAATTAATGAGTCACATCGTATGTGATACGATCTAATCCAACACAACCATCATCCACTCGTTATAGCTATAATGATGTAGCATAAGATTCATATCATTTTAATTAAATACAAAGATGGAAAGACTGTTACGATTATGGGTAAATAAAACATTCCTAACATCATCAACCAAAATTCTCCATAGATTTCGATCGCTGAGTGTTGCACAGTCAACAGACAGGATCAATTAATAGTGATCACAACCATCATAAGATCGACAGAAGTGATAATCGTAAACTAGACAAACAAGCGAAACAAATCATGACTGAGTTTAATATAGAATAAATCGTGAATCCAATCTTGTTTTACAAATTCAAATTCAAACAGAATATTCATTGCCATTACAAATCCAACCGATAACATAGTCGAGTAAACCAATGCGTATTAACCGCCTGGGTATAACCTTTATGAATTGGATCTATTCACGATTTGGATGCATATTAACAGAATCATATTGAACATAATCCGAATTGTATTCCTGTTGGTCGAAAGCCATAAAAATCGTAACAGTTAACCATATCAAAATCATTGCCAATCATAGCGTATACATTAAAACCAATTCGAATCGAAACTTGATTGTGTTCAAAATTGAAAAACGAGAAACAGTTCCTGTTTAGAATAGATAGAAACGACTTCAATTGACAACAGAGCATCCAATGTAACTAAATCAAATCAATCAAATCAAAAAAAAATCCAATCGGAGCTAAACTGGGAAAACGAACTTCCAATTAGTCAAAACAAAGCTATGTATAGAGTTCATACAGTGTGACAGAGAAAATCCACGCTGTAATCAGAGCTATTCAAAGAATTCGAATTCGTTATATAAACAAGCGGTATTAAAACATACCTGTGAGGTTGCTCAAATTATGCCAACTTAGAATTCACGACCACTGTAGCTGATTCCACATTTTTAAACAAGATAGAGCCTGTCGTCCTTTGCTTCTTATCAATGGCTTGTAGCTTAGCCTTTTGACTGGTAAGCCGTGCAACCTGGTCCTCCAAAGAGTGAATTCTTGACTGTAGAATCGACACATCATTATAATACCTCTCTAACCACGAGCTGCATTGATCACAGAGTGGCACTGTAGGTTTAGATAGAGCAGGAGAGGGTCTGGATGAATGATCCGGGGCTTCACAAGACAGCTTAATGCCTGGGTAGTTAGGGTCATTCTGTAGGCAAGGGGGTAAGTTTGTCACGAAGTCATATGAGGGTTCGACACATAGACCTTCCGAATAGGGGTACTCGCTAGCCAAGAAACGCTCCACTTCTGAATCAGAGTCCTCACTCAACACGATAGGGTTAAGCTCGACAAGGGGTTTTGGCTTGTTTCTTGCCATTCATGAAATTAAACGGGCATTCTTTTTGCCTTTGGCGTTTACAGTGGGTTTTGCCTTGGGCTTTTTGCCCACATGATTAATAGTCTCGACATCTTTGGTCACAGAGTGGGGTAGGTCGATAGGTGAGTCAGGCAAGGGTTTAGGTAGCAGGATGCTGTATGGTACTGGGGGTACAACCTTGTCCTGGATCACCACAGGTTTGTCAACCTGTGGAGGGTTCGAATCCTCAAAATCATTCCGAGCAAGGAAATTGCTCCAACAATCTCCGTGTAGACTCAAATGACAGACCACAATAATCTTAACCAGGCCGTAATGAAAGAGGATACTATCAACCTGGTTCCTTTTGTACTTCTTTGACATTTTAAACAGGCTTCTATGCAAATAATAGGGCATATTGAGCTGATAACCCACAAAAACCATAAGCAAACGAAGGTGGTGTAAGAAAACAAACCTGTACCGGTCTTCGCAGGTGATAAACTGTTTTATTATCATCAATAAATCATGCCAACGCTGTTTAAGCATGGTCACGAGAAAACCTTTATCACAGGAGATAACTTTACGCGACTGGAAGAGCAGTGTCCAAGGGACCTCCTCTACTTTGCAGTTCTTGGACCATCGTTGTCCAGTGGCAGGAAAACCCATAGCAAGACTGATAAACTGCTCGTCAATTTCCAATTGAACATCACCGACCTTGGCTCAACAACCATCAAAGGTCATGGAAAATTGTCTAGCAATGCAGAGGTTAAAACCCTCAAATTTCTGTATAAACGGAAGCCACCCATTGTCTTCAAGGTCACTGCGGGCACTGTCGAACATCAACAGAGCCTGGCTACCATTAGGTTCAACCCTCATGAATGGAGCCATGGTGTGAGCACATGGTAAGGGTTTGATTCAAATACACCAATGCACAGGAGCAGAGTCATTTGGTCTAACAACAATGAACGATCAAAGCGGAAGCATTAATGTGCGCATGTGAGGGTGGTGGCGTTATTTACCGCCATGCACAATAGTTATGACAAAGTACAACTGGCGAATTAATCCTCTGTTCAATCAATCATAGCATAGTTCAAAACCATATCATTCGACCAACCAAAGAATCAAACGGTGGGTGTTATACCAACGCGCCATTAACCATAATTTTTCAAACCATTGTCATTCAACATGAAACCAACCCCAAAAGTTAAACATGCGCTATCGTATAAGTGTGTAATCAAAGTTTTAAAACATTGTGACAATCGATATTTATAAAATTGACAAGCCAAGAGCTATAAAATAATAACAATAAGGATCACATCATATGTTAAAAACAAAATAAACCATCACCCCTATGCAATTCAATGACTAGGCAAGTGCCAAAAATATAAATTTATATGCTCAATGCCTTACCAGTTTAATAAAATCAAGTTATGCAACCAATATAAGAATAGGCATATAGGCATAGTTCGAAAATCCTTTTAGCCACATAATAATAATCCAAAGGTAAGTGCCATTCAAAATATCAATAAGAAGATCATGACAGTTCAAATAACGATGGAGGAGTTTTCACGCTTACAGTCGTGAAAAATAAATGGAGACCAATTTGCAAGTGTCGCAAGAAATGAAAATATCGTCTATTTGAAAAATGCGACGACAATTTGAAGTTCAGAAGACATAGGTGTAGGCAGATTTTAAGACAATAGAAAAAATTGAATTGGCTGCCAACACATCTCCTTCTTTCTTATTTTAAGGTTCAACCCTATTCCACTTACTTTTATGGTCCATGGGAGCCTCATCCCAGTCCATTTGGATGAATGCTATTTTTATTTATTCAAAACAAACTATTAAGACAATTGTTTTTAAACTCCCAAGAGAACTACTTTGGGGTGTAATTTCAACGATTTATCAAACTCTAAGTTATTGAGCATGAGATGTTTGGAGTGCACCTATCATATTCTCTCTTATTTTGAATGAAATACTCTTTTAAAGTTATCTCAATTTTGGAATTGTGTTATTCCTTCTTATGAATGCGATCAAAATTTATGATACTGTGATGGATGTGAGAATTTTCTTATTTTTCATATAATGGTTATATTATTTCTGTACAATATTATGTGTATATTATATTTTAGTCTTTGAATATTCTTGGTCCTCTTCTCAGGAATTATATATATATATATATTTTCAGTCATTAGTATTTTGTATTTTTATGAGCGATAAATATTGGGATTTCTTTTAAGTATCCCCTATTTTAATATTGCAAGTACCAAGGCATATATTTCAGAACATACAAAGGAGCACCACCTCTATAAAAAATTAGGGGGATATTTTATCCTCGTGAGGTTTTTGTTTGGATATTAACCAATATAAACATCAAAAAATCTGGGTGATACATTGTACTGAAATTTATATTTGTTCCAAAGCCTTTGAACAAGCATTTGGATCTTTGTCTGAAACAATTTCCTTGGGAATTCCATGTAGCCTGGAAACTTCCTTCATATATATATCTACAATATTCACTTCCTTGTGTGTAGTCTTCAAAGGAATAAAATGTGTTTCCTTAGTTAATTTATTCACCACAACCATGATGTAATCTAATGAATACCAAATTTGGGGGTCACAAAGATCGGTTTTTTTAACTGTGAGTTCGATTCTTGGACCTATGGGTAATTCATCCCACACATTAGTTGAATGCAACTACTGGAAACAATTAAACTAAAAATATCCCCTTCGAATGAACCCTGCTTTCAATGGTTCTCTTCTTTAGAACTCGTCTCCATGAAGTTCATAAGAAATTCACCTCTCGTGCAAGTCTCATTATGTCCACTAGATGTATTGTGGCTTGTTCCTTCTCCACTGATGCTCCTTCTCTTTAATAAGTAAGTCTGCATTAAACCTTGAGCGCTAACCCTTCACAAGACCATGGTTTAGAACCACAAGCTAACATATCAGAGTATCATCTGGTTAGAGTGTCTCAAGTTCCCGAGTTAAGCACTCTGACATATCAAATTATGAATGTCAGGGGAGGTCTCATTATATTACGATACAATGGTAAGCTTCATTGGAGTATGATAGCAAGGGGGGTTCTGATCGAAGTCCGATAGAACTGAGGTTTCAATCAGGGTCCAAATTCACAAAGGTTTCGGGGTCAGTTGTAACAGAGACTCCGATATTGTGAAGATCCAAAAACAATGGGGTTCTGATTGGTAAGGAATCCGATTTGATGATTACGCCGAATGGATTTCAGTCGTCGATATGGAAATACCTTCTCTCTAGATCAAATCACGATCGTCGACTCAATTGGGATGACTGGATCTCCATATCCTTGATATCATTTAGACCTCATATTGCCTTCAATCATTTCAATGATCGATAATGGATCTCCTCTCATTGGAATATGATGTTTCCACTTAACTTCATACCTACAACTCCCTAAACCTCTCTCTTCATACATGTACACATTCAATCTTACATAGTTAACATGGTTACACACATAGGATTAATCACATTAAATCTCAAAGATACACAAAAATACACTATTTCCATTAAATTGAGCTCAATAAATACATAATAAGGCCTCTCTGGGCTTGGATTCCCTCTCAAACATATTTTACATTATGTCCCATTGTCCTCTCTAGGCCTGCATGGTTATAAATATAAAGCAAATACAACATTCTGGATAATTTTAGATCCACGACCCTCTCCATAAATATTTAACTAATTGGCCAAAACAACAATTACACACTAATGAAGAACAAACCCTATCATTTTACATAAATATCTAGGAAAATCACATCCCCTTGGTCACGCTGCACCTTTTGGAAGGTTCCAAATTTTGATTATGATTTGGGGGGGCTTATGCTCCTGCATCAGAATCATGCTACTTCATTGTTCTAGGAAAAATTGTAATAAAATCTGCTGTGACTACTTCCCACTTCCATTCTAGAATAGGAAACGATTGCAATAACCCAGCTAGATGCCTATGCTCAGTCTTCTCTTTTTGGAATTCTAGACATCTGGCTATGCAATTAGCTACTTCTTTCTTCATTCCTGGCCAAAAGTATTTTCTTCTTGCAGCTGCAATTGTCTTATGATATCTTGGGTGCCCAAAATATGGCACATTGTGCATTTACCTCAACACTACATTTTTCAACTCACTGGAATTCAACACATATACTTTGCTTTTGTACATGATAATTCCATTTTCTTTCAACTCATAAAAATTAAATTTCCGTTGAAGATTACATCGTTGTAATGTTTCTTTCGTTTTCAAATATTGTTGATTTGAATTTTTTATAACAATAATTTTTTATTTCATATCGGTCTTGTACATGATGATGGTTGTAATATGCATTTCATGATCTCTCCTACTAAGTGCATCAACCACTTGATTTTTATTTCCTTTTACATGCTTAATTTCAAAGTCATATTCACTCAAAAATTCCAGCCACCTAGTTTTCCTGGCATTTAATGTTGGCTGGCCAAACAAATGCTTCATACCACATTGGTTTGTACTTAACTCAAATTTCATCCCCATGAGGTAATGTCTCCACATTTTCAATGCATGTACAATTTATGCTAACTTTAGATCATGGGTATCATAATTCCTTTCATGCTCTTTTAATTTTCTGGATTCATAACATACCACATGATTTTTTTGACTGAAGAATCCACCAAGCCCTTCCTTACATGCATAAATACACACAAAAAAATCTTCATCCATATTTACAATATTCGATATTGGCACACTTGTCAAAACATTTTTCATCTACTGAAAACTGTCTTCACACTTGGGAGTCCATTCAAATTCCACTCCCTTCTTTTGCAAAGAAGTGATTGGGATAGAAATATTTGAAAATCCTTTTATGAATATTTGGTAATAACTAGAAAGAACCATGAATTATATGACCTCTGTCACATTTCTTGGCATTGACCATCTTCTAATGGCCTCTATCTTCTCAGGATCCACTATTATCCCTTCTGCTGAAATAATATGCCCCAATTAGTGAATCATTTTTTGATAAAATATGCACTTACTTAGCTTGGCATACAATTTATTCTCTCTTACAAATCGCAACACCATTATTAAATGTTTCTCATGTTCCTCTTATGAATTAGAGTAGATGAGTATATCATCTAGGAAAACAATCACAATCTTTTCCAAGTACTCCCTGAACACTCCTTTCATCAGACACATAAAAACTATTGGAGAATTTGATAGTCCAAATTGTATTACTATGAATTCATGTTGCCCATATCTTGTCTTGAACATTGTCTTACTGATGTCTTCTTCCTTTATCCTCACTTGATGATATCTTGATCTCAAGTCATTCTTGGAAAATATTATTGCACCTTTCAGATGATCAAACAAATCATCAATCCTTGGCAGAGGATATTTGTTCTTTATTGTGACCTTATTCAATTGTCTAAAATCAATACATGGCCTTAAGGTTCCATATTTATTATTCATAAAAATAATTGGGGCACCCCAAGGTGACACACTTGGGCATATATACCCATTCATCAAAATATCTTCAAGCTGCACATGCAACTTTGCGTGCCCATTCTGTATGGTGTCTTGGACACTGGGGAAGCTCCCAACACCAAATCAATAGAGAAATCTGTGTCTCTCTTTGGTGGCAATCCTATTATTTCTTCTAAAACATATTCAAAATCCCTTAAGACTAGATGGTATTCAATGCTTTCCACTTTATCTATGGCTGCCTCTTCCATATGGGCTACAAAAATTTGACATCCCTTCCTGAAACTATTTTTCAATTACATATATGAAATCTCTTTAACAACTACATCTCTTAGAATGCCTTGAATCTTGCCCTGCTTCCCTTCTTCATCAAGGAAAGTTGTTGTTTTGTTGTAACAGTCTAGGACAACATGGTGTTTTTCCAACCAATCCATGCCAATTAGAAAATAATATGAACCCAATGGTATAATGTTCACATCTACCTTTTTATTGAGTCCATTCATGTTTATCAGACAATATCTAACTAGCTTGTTGATCTTCCTCTTAGCTCCTGTGGCTAACTGAACTAACCAAGATTTATTATGCTTAATCCTTTGCAAGTGAAATATTTAAACAATGTTATAGTTTATGTAACTATGGATAGCTGTATAATCAATTAAAATTTCTATGGGATGGTTATCAATCTTACCTTCCACTTCAATCATGGGAGATTGATATTCCTCTTGCTTTTTTTCCAAGGCTGCATAAATCCTTGACATGTTTCCTCCCATGTATTCAATTGTTTAATTCTCCTGAATATTGTGGAAAATCCTCATTCTTTCTCTTTTGTGAGGGAAGTCCCTATATAAGTGATTTTCCTCACATCCCCAACATTGAACAGGTTGTTGCCTTGGCCTTTTCCTAAATTAATCTGTAGTCTTGTGATCATTTTGGGTTGAATGACCTTGTTGATTTTCTTGGGAGTTGTTATTGAAAAAGGGTGGCTTAAAACCTTTCTTCCTTTGATCCTTTTTCCCTTTGAAATTGTCATTCTAATCCTTTTGAAAAACTTTCCTCCCTCTACTCTTCTCATAGAGATTATTTTCTCTCCTTATGAACTCCTCCAAAGTTTTGGGGTTATCAGATTGAATCTTGTCAATGTACAAAGAGTATAACCCACTTAGAAACCTTTGGATTTTGAATTTTTCTTCCTTAATGAAGTCCAAATTCTTAAACAATTCAAAGGAACTTATCCCATATTCATCCATTGTCATGCTTCCCAACTTGAGTTCAAACAACTGTTTCATATTTCTTTCATAGTAATGCTCAAACAAATATTTCTCTTGGAAATATCCTTTGAAATGCCTCTGTGAGATCCTCTTCTCATCAAGGTGATTGGAATGCTTAAGCTAATCCCACCACATGGTTTCCTTTCCTTGCAAGTGGTAGGTTGCGATTATAGATTCTACCCTTGAGGGGTAATCATGCAACTGGAAATATTTCTTCATTTCCAATAGCCATGACTAGGCCTCTTCTCCTTTCCTATGCTCACCATTGAAACTTGGCGGATTGATTTTCCTAAGTTCACCCTACAAGATGTCTTCTTATCTGCCTCCTGACATGAGACACACTTGGGATTCTCCCTGGAAATGAACTTGCATGAGTTCTTATGGGGGATTACTTTGGTGAATGATGGTTCCTACTCATGATTCTTGACTGCCTGTCATTCCCATGATCATCCCTTTCACTTTGGGATCTAGATGTTGACACTAGTATTGCACTAGCTTCACACTTGATGCTAGAGTCCTTTTTGACTTGCTTATGCAACATATTCAAACTTTGAATTATCTCTTCATAAGACTTCATAATCCTTTCATTTTCTTCCCTATAGCTATGCACTTTCTTATGAAAGCTTCTCATAGTTATAGGCTCTTGCATGCCTATTCTTCCATTTGACTCTGTCTCAACATTTCCCATGATGACATGCATAAATATGATCTCTTCCTCATGGATGCAATATCCCTAAGAATATTCCATAAATCCATTCCTCATATAAGAACCAAATTTTCTTTCATGTACCTCTAATTTTGCAAGAAATGTGCATGTAATAATTAAAGTTAGACATGCACAACATAAAACATTTAATCAATTAGAATACAAGTTATTATTTATACCAATTTATGAAGGACATAATGCACCAAATCAAAATCTGATTCCTTAGATGCATTACTCTCTAAAATAGATTTTCAATGATTGTATTCATGTCATATTCATAATTCTGAGCGAAAAGTCACAACGTTTATAAGTTGCGATTTCTACTCTTTTACAACTACATAAATCTCTTTTATCACTTTCTGAGACATTTTAGTGCCCAAATCAAAATTTTGGGTGGATATATCTCTTCTAATTCTCAAGAAATTTCCAACAACTATTTGTTTGCTCAAATCCGAGCTGAAATTTATGGTCCAGAGAAGTTTTGACTATTTTTCTTGATTTATCCTTGTAAGCTACATGTGTCTGTTGGATTACTGAGAGGGGGTGTGAATAAATAATAGATCAATTTAATCATTTTTAACCATAAAATGCAACTATTATATCAATGTAGCATTATCATCCAATAGTTGTAGAGTAAATAAACAATGAACAAATGAGCAATCATACACATACACAATACACCAGTGTTTTTACATGGAAACCCAAAGCGGGAGAAAACCACATAATTTTTTTTCTTATATGTCTTTAAGAATTACATTCATTGGAAGCACCAACTTCCTTTGTTTTCTAGTTGCAACTGGAAGGAGGCTCCAAAACCCTAGTTTCTTAGGACATAACCTGAGGGAAGCTCCAACTCCCCAATTCTCTGGCTACAACTAGAAGGAGGCTACAACCCCCTATGTTCCCCGGCTACAACCGGAAGGTGGCTACAACCACCTGTCCTTGCCCCATCCAACCTCCTTGACGTAGAAGTAGAATGATGGAACCACTGTCATACTATCACTGTGAGATATACCACTGTAACAACCTGTACCACTGACCTATACCAAACAACCTGTAATGAACCTGTACCATAAACAAGTGCATCAACCATGCAACAATCTGTACCATCAATGAGTGCATAAACCATGCAACAAATTGTACCTCAACCTATACCATCAATGAGTGCATCAACCATGCACCAAATATGTACCAATCATGCATCAAATGCACATAAACTATGACTCATCAAGATGTACCAACATCATCAACTATACACCTCATGTATGTGCCAACTCATCAACTACTTGTCTCA
>SNQJ01S0057847.1:19497-34861 GCA_010110895.2 Picea sitchensis
AATCTATTTCTCAGGTCATTAAATGTAATTTTGTAATTAAATATTTAGTTAGTTAATCACAATTATATCCTTTAACTTGATTAATGACTCACTTAATTAAATTCATTAAATCATCACTGTTTAATTAGCACTTTATTGACACAATTAATCCCTTAGTTAGTTTTTCTTTTCAATTTCCTACATTTTTCCAACTAGGGGCATTACACAACTTGAAAGAACAGGTCTTCCCCAGGGAGAATCAGTTAAACAGACATACACGTCCGCCCTCTTGCAACTAGTACAATATATGAATAATCGTATGATAGCATTCGATTGAAAAGCAACTGTCTCCCCTCTCAACCTCAGAGCTTTATCTTCTTCTGCACCCCCTTTTATAATTCCGGTTGAAAATAATTTTCAGCCTAAAGCTATCTTGCCTCGAAGTTGGTGTAACTTCTGCGAGGAACACCATGAGAAAACCGCATGTGAAGTAAAGAAGAGTGTCGGAGATAAGATATTTGGTAAGAGACCAAAAGATACCATTGTTGTCCTAGATTTTGCAGAGCTAAAAGATGTCATGGTTATGAATACTAGGAACAAAGCCTATGCTCCCAAGGACAAATTTGATCCTCCATGTAGTTCCTCTAGCCCAAGCTCATCCTCACCTGCTGCTACTATTCAGGTTCCCAAGGTTCCTGAGAGTCAAATAATTACTTACCCCTACCCTCTTCCAAATACAACATCTTGAATTAGTTGGCCAACGTCAAAGTGAATGCAACCCTTCTAGACATGGTTGTTGTCCCTGAACAATAGATGCATCTGAAACAATTCATGGAAGGAAAACGTTCCATTGTAGCCAATATTTATAAAGAGGTAGGTGAAGAGGATTATTTTGTAAATAAAGTAGTTGTACATAAATTTAGATACCTTATAAAGAATCCCCCTTTTTATATTTGTGTAAAAATTATGGATAAGATTGCCCATTGTTGCCTCATTGATGGCAGTTCGGGCCCAAGTGTGATTTCGAAGATTATCATGGAAGAGTTAGGCTTGTATTGTACAAATGAAAATGCTAGAAGCATGATCTCCTATAATAGTCTACAACAAACAACCATAGGCGAGATTAAGGATGTGACCTTGGTTTTATGTGCTCATCCTGAAATAAGGACAACCCTCAACATTCAGGTAATTGATATGCCTGTAACTAATTACTCAACTATCTTGGGAAGATATTGGCAAGCATTAACAGGTGGGTATCTCTCACTTGAAGGGACACATTTATCCGTACCTTGGAATGGTAAGAAGATTATAGTCCTTAGAGAGGGAAGTATTTTACCCTACATAGAGAATGTTCCATGGTCTAGCGTAAACTATATCGAACAGGAACTAGGAGTGTATTCAATGTTTGTCAAGGAGGATAATATTCCTTTGGTACAAATCGATTTAGATGATGATATGTGGCACATGCAATTTGATGGTGCACGCTCCAATGAAGGTAATGGGGCTGGCATTATCTTGGTTTCCCCTGTAGGAAAAAATCATAAATTGTCTTACAGGTTAGAGTTTGCTTGTACAAACAATGCCACTGAATTCAAAGCTTTATTACTAGGCATTGAAAACATCATTAATATATGTTGTGGTCACCTTTCAGGTTTTGGAGATTCCAAGCTTGTTGTGAACCTAATACGTAAGATATTCTCTCCTAGCAACAAGTTGATGGAACGATACACCCAAACTGCTTGGGCACTTACATCGACCCTTTTATCTTTCAACATCACTCATGTTAAGAGGGATTTGAATTCAATGGTTGTCCAGCTAGCTGTCTTCGCAGCTTCTCCTAATCAACAGCTTTTGCCTCACAGACCTGATTGTTCTTTTCAATATTTATATTGTTCATATATCCCTGACAATGCAGGATCTTGGAAGGCCCTCCCTGACGATGAGAGAAATTGTGCGTTCATTCAAGATGAACCTATTAAGCTCGATGAAAGTATATCCATAGAAAAAAATAATATTCCTGAGGGCTTGACTCCTCTTGAGAGTTATTTTTCGTCGAGTGATGTAGGCATTAAAGAAAAAATGAAAGAAGAGGAGTTACAAATGAAGATGGGTGAAACCATCACCTTCAACACTGGGGCACTCGAATCTTTAAGGAATGTTAACATAAGTACCCAATGTTATGATAAGGAAGAAATGGAGTTTGTCGAGATACTTAGTGGATTTCAAAAGGTTTCTACTTGGCCTTATAAGTATCTTCGTGGTTTTGATCCTGGTCTTTTACCGAATGCTATTTCCATCAAGGAAAGCATGAAACCTGTTATGCAAGAACAAAGATCTATTAACTCTGCATTTAAAACAACTTTTCAAAGGGAGTTGGAAAAATTCTTAAGGGCTGGGATTATTCTTTTAGTCCACCCTGAATGGGTTTTCGATGGGGTGCTTTCTTCGAAGACCACTTATCATATCAGAACCTGTCTTAATTTTTGAACTTTTAGGCAAGATATTATGATAAATAATTTTCCTCCTCTCAGTATAGAAATGGTTCTGCAGCAAGTTGTAGAGTCACAGTTAAGGCCCTTACTTGACAGTTTTTTGGGTTGCAAGAAAATCAAGGTAAGGGGGGGAAATGTTCACAAAATTGATTTTATCACTAATTTCAATACTTTATCTTATAAATGCCTGCCTTCGGGCGTATCTGATGCAAGTACCACCTTTAAAATACCTATCCACACTACTCTTGATAAATTGATCAACATCTAGATCTACCTTGATGATCTAATCATATGTGTTAAAAGGATGATAATTACCTTGTAGTTCCAAGTGTTAATTCTAGGTCCTTTTGGAATTGATTTTGTCCTGGATACTAAATCTTGCATTCTACGAGACTTACTGGCGCAATTTTTGTCCTACAACACTAACGATTCTCACCTGAAATATTGTGAGGGACCAATGTAAAAAGTTCTAATGCTGGTTGGATTTTCTATATACTAGTAGCCTAGATCTGCTTTCATTTTTTGTGTTTCTCTTTACTTCTTTATAGTAGTTTGATTTATTCTTGTTGCGTTAACACTTTCCTTGCTACTTTTTCATTTATGTCTTTTATTGTTGTTGTTTTAATCTTTGCAATTTTACTTCTATCATGATTTTGTTTCATGTCATTTTTTAGTTAATTTGGTCCAAATAGGATGTTGGATCAATTCTTCCATAGTGACACTCCTGCAAAGCATTGTTAGTCAATAACAATAACGCTTACACGGTTGTTGTGATGTCTCCTCTGAAGGCACCCTTGAAATTGTCGTATATTTCCACTGCTGTCTTATAAGGAATTAGTTATCTCACGGTTCTTCTTTCCATTTCTTCATCCACTGAGATTTTTTTAAGAGCAAGTCTAAAAGAAATTCTCCTTGAAGTTAAGAGAAGATTATGATTGAATGATTATGCATACAATGGTAAAACCCCTCATACTTAACACTATTCATGAGTTATTCCCAATTTCTGGATCATTTTTCCATTAAATCCGCTCACTTCCCCCTGTTGCATAATCTTCATGATTATATCTCCTTGGTCTATTGTTCGTGGTCTATGAAACCATGAGTTCTGAGTATTAAATATGTTGAAAACAATTTTTCCTATGGAGTCGCTAGTTTGTTGACTATTGAAATCACAATGAAGTTTTACCTACAAAGTGTTGCTAAAGCCTATTATTATAAAAACTAAATAATACTAGTAAGTGGGACCTCCTTGTAGATTGTAGATCAAATCTGGTTCATATTTGATGTTTGTACTATTGTTCGACATTGCTTACATGGTTGATGAGATATTTTTTTTATTGGCTATGGATTGGGCTTATGAAGTGTTGGTTCTTTTATCTTACTACAAACTATGCTATTCATTGATACCATTGCAATATGTTCTTAGGACACCTACACAACANTTCGACATTGCTTACATGGTTGATGAGATATTTTTTTTATTGGCTATGGATTGGGCTTATGAAGTGTTGGTTCTTTTATCTTACTACAAACTATGCTATTCATTGATACCATTGCAATATGTTCTTAGGACACCTACACAACAGACATGTTAGTAACATTACATAAAGAGCAGTTGGAAAAAGGCAAAAACACTATAACAAATGCAAAAGGAAAAGGGGTCTAACTCTACAAATATACTACACTACATGCATGAAAGATTAAAATGATTATGCTTAAATCCTAGCTAGCAAGTTAATGGTTATGATATTTAATTGATTTATATGGTTAATATACATATGGTATATGTTAAAAGGATATGATGTGGGTGGCGCATTTGAAAAAGTGATAAATGATAATGGTTATACGATTTGATGGTGATTATATTATGGCATAAGTTTGGNTGGGTGATGTTTTCGATACATGGTTTGATTAATTGTGTTAATGGAAAACTTGTTGGCATGTAATAAGGAATTAATGGAATGTGAATGGAGGCGACGTGTATTTACTACATGTCACCCTTACTCCTTGGTCGACCGCCACCCTAATCGGGCTATTGTTCAACTTTGTTGTTATGGTTATGCTCCGACTTCCTAGCAGAGATTAACTGCTCAGCCAACTCGTGTTTTAAGTTGTTTTGATTACAGGTATGTCTTTTTTTTTCCCATCCATGAGTCTTCTCTGGTTATGAAATGGATATTAGCTTGGCTGTGTTGGTTTGTGCTTTCCTTGAGTATGGCAACTGTGTGAAATTGTGATTTTTTTGGAATGAATTGTTGGTGGCTTTCTCTGTGATAATGCCTGAATTTACAATGTGTTGGGTCGTTCTAAGTATTAACAACCATAAAGGCTCTCTATCATCCTTTCCGATTTAGTGGAGGGTTCCATTTTATCTAGACTAGACAACTGCCTTCACGCATTGTATCACCATACCTAGTCTTGGATTGTATGGGGTTCAATGGTTGGAAGCACTTTGTGTAATTGCACATTGTTCACTTGGGGATTGGGTTTTTTTTGCTACTAATGGTCGCATAGTGGGTTATATTGCTTCTTCTCGGCCCTGTTTCCACCTCAGCATTGTAGTTAGTTGACTGGAGAGCCACGAGGGTTGTACCCTGCATGTGATGAGTATCATTACAAGGCCAAAATGGAGCCTTGCTCCTCTATTCATAGCCTTTCCTGTCACGGGATTCATCACCCTATCCATGAAGTAAATTGTGGTGTTCTCTGTGTGTGCACTATTGGTCTCGGAGGTTTTCACCATTGAGAGGGGTCAACTCTAGCTTTCCCTGTGTTGGTCCACAAAGAAAACACTTGACTCCTCAAGTCTAAGGGTTGTTAGAGAAGATCGTTATGGCCTATCGGGTTTACTATTGGTTCTTATGGATGGGTGTGTATTTTCGACAAAATTGATTATTGGCTTGCTCGTTGATTATGTGACAGTGATGTTGGTTTTTCTATCTAGTCACTACCATGGTTATTATTATTGGATGGATAAGCTCAACATGGTTAATTAGAATTGTTAAATTAAATACCTTGTTCCTGCCTTCTTGTGTTTATTGAATGGATAATCCAGAACTGTTTTAAATTGATTAATGCACAATGATGCTTCGTTCTTGATGCATTGGTATGAGTGGCATTCCTATAGCATGAGTCAATGATTACTGCAACTATGTTTTTTTAAATGGCCTAATGATCATTGCAATCGGGGTGTTTATGATAGTCCCATTCACTTTATAAGTATGGTTATTCAATTGCGTCATCAAGGATGAGCCCAAGTTTTACACAGTCTAGTTTTGATTGCAGTTGATTGATTTGAGCAATTCTGTTGTTGTCTCCTTGTGTTGGATTGATAGCTCAGCACGATAAGTTGAGTTAATAATACTGTGACTGTGTGTTTTAAAATTTTCAAAAGGGAATGTTCCATTGTGGTAATTATGGCGTGGTTATCCACTGTGTATGCTACAGATATTTTTGGTTCTGCCCCTAGAGATAATCACAGAGTTTTTGAACATGGCTTGTTGGAATTTGTTTGATGTTTGTAAAATCGGGCTTGTTTTTGATGCCTCATTGAATTGGATGGATAGCCCAACATTTTAATTGTTTAGAGTCAAAGAAAATTGGGCTTGTACAGTCACAAAATTACACTTGCATTGATTGAATTGTTTTGTGTTTTCTACAGTGTAGCGTGAGTTGGAGTGGTGACTGTTGTCTGTCTGTTTAAATGGCAAGTTGGGGTTTTTGAAATTTAAATATGGATTATTGGGTTCACTTTCCACTTTGTATGTTTAATGAATGTCATGCATTTTAACAATGACAGGCATGGGTGCAGTGACAGTATAACTTCATTGACATTTTGAAACACGACTTTTGAGTTGTATTTGATGATTGAAGTAATGTGTGGGCAGTGGTTGATTTTGATGATGAACATAGTGGAAATGGTTATTGTTTATAGATTTGAGAATTGTTATAAGATGTTAATTGGATAAATAAGAGGAACATAACTCCCCTACAGATTGTTGTGGAATGCACATTGTCTTGTTTGATGACACTATCTTAAGCATTTGATTTCAAACAGTGAGCAAGTTAATGCCCAATATTGTTTGAATTATGCACAATAGTGGTTTTTAGGGTCACAGTGTTAATTTGGTTGGTAGATTTCTTCACATAATGGTTTTATGGATCACTGAATTAATTTTATGAACATTAATCATTCTCCTCTCCTATCATTATTTCACTTTCCGCTAATTACAACCCCCTCACTTTCCCACATTCATTATTCACCCCCTGTTCTAAAATTAATTACAGTTAAGAAAATTTTTGTATTGAAACAGTTTAAAGTCGTTGGATTACAGTCTAGAAGAATTCTATATTAAAGCAGTTGGAAGTAGCAGTGTCTTGGTTCGATTACAGTGATGTTTTCTTGGTTTTGCATTACAGTTGATTGGTGTTGTCTTTGAGAAGTAATCGTGTTCTTTTCCCCCTCATCGAATCATGTTTCTCTCAATACAAACCCCTCGCATATCCCAGGACCCTTTGTTCATCCCCTGCTCCTTGAAAAATAGTTAAACAATTTGTATGGATTGGATTGCATGAGTCTGATACATTGCTGAGCCAAATATATTTCATATTTTTAAAGAGTTTCCATGTATGGTTATTTAAAAGACTATTTTCTAATCCATCATGCACATAAGAATGTGTGTTTTCAGTCGAGGTAGCCATGGCCGAGGCAACTAAGGGAAAGGTAACTGGAACAGAGGCCCAAGAAAGCCAAGGTTCTCCATACATTTTGATGTTGACTCAAAAGATCTTGGCCAGTTGCTTCAGGTGGGATTTTTCAATTAGATTGGGCAAGGAATGGTCCAACCTAGGCCTGGAAGGCCTCCCTTCCAACCTCCACAAGCCCCCGGTACTCCCGTCCCCCCTCATGTCTCATTACAACCCAAGGTCCTCGAAAATGACGGATGGAAAGAGATTGTCCACCCGATAGTCTCCCAACATCGTGGCTGGCCCAATTTGTTCTTACCTACTCCCCTGCATGTTAACCAGATTGCCCAAGTTGCACCTGTCCACTCGATAGTTCAGTCCTCATGTTAGTAAAAGGTTGAAGACAGAGGCCCACCATACCCTGGAAAAAGGAAAAGCCATTACTGCCCCTTCCGCACCCTCCAATGGCTCTAACAAATCTGTGTCTTCCCAAATGCATTTGAGGGACGATTGTTCCCACGTAATCAACGATATTAGGCCTAAAGGCTCATCGCAGCCAAAGGCAAATTCAGGAAAATCGAAAGGTGACAACAACAATAAATGAAAGATTGCATCTCAGAGTGGGAAATATGGATTTGGAGTTTTTTTTATTTTATCTATTGTTGATGACAGTTGACTTCAGGAATTTTTGGACAACATGTTTTATTTTTGGATATACAAGTAATATTTTTTGAAAATAATTTCAAATATCATGAGCTAAATTGTCAAATGTTAATATGATGATGGAATTCACAAGGAGTTGTGTTTTGCTTAATTAACTAGTATGTTATGATTGTTAATAACAAAAGGGAGTCACAAGGGGTCCCACCTACTAGTTATTATTTACTATAACCCTTATTATGATCATTACTTTTCCCCCTATCTAAAAGTTGGTTGAGTCTTTTAACTAACTTAACTAATGAGTTGGTTCAACTACTCCAACCAATTATAATTTTCTTAAAGGAAAAAGGAAAGGGAGGAACAAGAGGGGGAAGATAGAAGGAGAAACATACTAAGGGTTTCTCTTTGAGTTTATGTTGAGATAGTTCAATTTTCATTCATTCCTTAATTTATCACAAGCCTAATTCTTTGTATGATAGCAGGGTCTTATTGTAGACAACAACATTCAGGGATGAATCACATGATTCATACACTTGTTTTTCAAAGGTGTTGATCTATCTTTGATAGTCTGTGTAGACTTGTCTGTTTGTGAATTAGTTTTCATGAATGACAAAGGATATTGTGCAGAGTCGAGTGGGAAACAATATGTGGCAAGCTGATCCAACTTTTAGAGTTCAGTTTTTTTATTTTTTGTCGGAGGTCCTTTTGTATGTTCGATCGGGGATGTCTAAGTTTGACTTTGGTCCTAAATTTCTGCATGAAATTTTGTAAAAGAATGACTCTTTGGTGAATTGGAATGAAGTAAAGGATTTCTTTATGTCTCATCTGTCTTGATTATCATCTTGGTGTTTTTACTTCTGTCTTTACATTTATTTCAACAACTGTTATATTTAGAAAATTACATAAAAAGTAAATTTCCAGCAAGATATTTATTGATAAAAGACTAGCCTAAGAACTTGTAATTAATACTTGTGAGTTAGGATATTATTTTTGTTGGCTATAAACATGGGGTGATGTTCCCGTTGATTTTTCTTTAGCCAAGAAGAATCTGAAAATGCTTGAGTAAGATCATTTCATATCTTTTCCTCAACATTTCCCTCATGGAACCAATGTCTCAAGACATATCGAGGTTTCCTTGTGAAACCAATGTCTTGGTTCATTCATCTGACCATCTGAGGCACACCAGGATGAAGTCTACATTCCCCCCTACTAGTCCACACAGGACCCTCCGGGGAGAATGTCTCATGATGTAATCATATCATCATTCCCTCTTAACGAGGGAAGGCATTCGCATCAACAGAGCGGTTCACCAACTAACCAACTCGCTGATGGTAAACATTTGTCAGATGCCCTAGATGTCAGCAATCTGCTCATCTGTGTTAAATCCTAGCTTCTTCATCTGCACCATGTCTCGGATGAAATCATTCGAGGATCCTCTGAAGCCTCACACGACTCGCATCACTGGCTATGATATATTCTTCCTCTACTATATTGAGTGCTATAGAAGTCTACTTCCACAAATCCTGTCTGATCTCGAGTTGAAGCAACACCCTCTAGTGCCCTTTTTGTCACATACATTCTCTTCCTGGTCAGAAATGTATATCTTTGCAGCCTCTCTTCATCTCCTGAGACATATCCAACTGTACCACATTGGTACACTTGCTCTGCTGCAACTTAGTCTTCTGAAATCATGAGTTGGATCATGGTGCTTACTAAAATGCATTATCTGGCTCTTTTCTTGAGAGTAGGTCCTCCACTTTCTCTCTACAATTGACTTCTTTGTAGCTGCTCTATATGGAGTTAAGAATGGCTCAATAATTTCTCCCTTGGGATATGGAGATGACTCCTCCTCTATCTCTACTCCCTCTGACATTGAAGTTATCTCTTCCTCCTTCTCTGGAGGTAACTCAATCTCTGCTTCCTTAGGATGAAGTACCGCATCCCTCTTTGGGAGTGCCTCTACATACAATGGAATTGTTTCCATACATGTTCCCTCAACATCTCATGGCTCGACTCATGTACCGAGAATGCTACAATTTCTCTCTCTGGGTCTCATAATGTATCTTCCTTCATCAATTTATATGTATATGTGTGTGAGAGATGATGATGATTAATGCCCATTGAGATTAAAAATTGGTGTATATGACTTTAAGAAAAGTAAGAGATTACTTTGATTTAAAAAAAAATATTATTTAGATGTGTGAAAAACATTAAGAGATGCATTCCAAGATCACTAAAGTTTTGATGACTTAGAAGGTTAGGAAGGTCAGTATAATATTTTGAAATTGGAATATAATTTGAGTATAAGTAGGGCAGTCTAGGAGAAAATGATTTTCATCTTCAACCCTCTTGGTGTCACAAAGGTGATAGATTATTTCTTTCCATGGTGTTTTGGGGTTTGCCCAATGCTTTTAGTATGCACCTCATAAGAATTAGTTATTATTTTAGCAATATTGATTATATTCTTTACACTAATAAAACAAGAGAGATACTTTTGATCATTAAGGATAGGGTTAACCACCTCCTTATAATATCTTTTTTTTTTTAATCCTCTAATTCTTTATCACACCATAGATTCTCCTTAAATTTAGCTTGTACAATATTTTAATATCAACATTATTTTGCTACCTATGTAACAACTATATTTCCTTATGACTTGGTAATTATGTAACATCTCTTATCTAATTTTTATATAAGCTTTCCACCCTCCATTTATCATTTTCTCAATGCTATAGCTCCAGTTGACCTTGTGATGAATATCAATTCCAAGATACTTGTATGAAGACACTTCCTTCAAAATATTATTGTCATATACAAAATTATAGTAGATGAACTTGTTGGATTTAATGATCATAACCTTCATTTTACCAATGTTCACAGTTATATGATGATGATTATATAAGTAATTCACATTTAATATAAAAAAAATATTTTAAATTGTAATCAAAATTGTAATCAAAATTTAAATATTAAAATAAAAATAATCTAAAACTTATTAGAAACTTATATTTTTCATAACTTTTCATCTTTATAAAATATTATTGTAAACGTCTAATAACATTTTAACCATTTAAAAAAAAAATTACATTTACTAACATGGAAGGAGTGTAGATGCAAGGTCAAATAATCTTAAATATGCCATGCAAAGATATAAGGGTACTAGCTGCAAAGTAAACTAATCTTACATGGGCCTATGAAAAGATATACAGGTAACCAATGACATCATGTAAACCAGTATGTCATCTCTATGAACACGGGTCTATGCAAAGATATACAGGTGACCAGTGATATCGTGTAAACCAATATGTCATCTCTATGAACAAGTGATATCGTGTAAACCATTATGTCATCTCTATGAACATGGGCCTATGCAAAGATATATACGTGACGGGTGATATCGTATAAACCAATATGTCATGTCTATTAACAAGTGATATCGTCTAAACCATTATGTCATCTCTATTAACAATAATAGAGAAAGTTATACAATTCAAAAGTAAAATTCCATAATTTAAAAACACATTTGAATTAATTATATTAGATTCATATTTATTAAATATGGAGAGGGATACAATTTCTAAAAGTATAAATTTTATTATTTTCATTCAATTGTTTTTTAATTAAGTTTTAATCTCCATACAATCAACATGAAAAAACGCCCCTGTTCCCGTAAAAAGAAGAGAAGAAATTGGGAAATATATGAAGTAAAATTTCATAATCAGAAGCAATTGCAGAACAAAAGAACAAACTGCCCCTTGCCCAAAGTTTTTCATCTACAGAAAAACTGCGACAAATTATTCATCCAACACAACATAATAACTTGCTGCCGGAAAAAGAATTTGAAATATATACACCAAATATATACCCAAAGAGCACCCTGCTTAATTCAGAAAAAGAACACTCTGCTTAATTGTGCGTGCTCTATATCACTCACGACAAGATTCCGATGATTCCCTACACGTTCCGGTGCCTGAGGCGTTGCGCGATGAGGTCGCCGCACACGATCCGGGGTTTTAAAAGCAAAATGCTTTTCATTTGCAACTTTAACCTGCAATAATACAAGAGAAAACAATTTCATTTAGAGAAGCGCAAGAAACAGAGAAATTTTATATCAAAATGTTAAATTCGGAACAGTGGAGGACCCTTACAGCTTGTTTGAAATCCTTCGAGACGCGAGTTAACGGCTCGAGTTCATGGTGCCCGAGGTTACAAATTACTTTTACCTGTAAAATAAATTCAAAAAGCAAGGGGGAAAACTTCCTGGAAATTAAAGACTAAAAAAAACCGGCAAAAGCGAAAAACCACATTGTGCAAAATGTAATTTTCTAAAGGTTCGAACTTGAACATGAAAGAGGGACATTCCGGTTGAATTTTCATAGAAATTTAAATTTAAGAAGCATGGAAAGAATTACAATTAAATTTCGAGCTGGAGATACGACATTGTCAAAATCACAAGAAAAAAGACAGAAACCTAACACATTGTCAAAATCACAAGAAAAAAGACAGAAACCTAACACAGTCGTGCTGAAACAGAGAACTGAGAACTATCTAGGATACTAGTGCGAGCAAACAGGAAAGCGTAAAACATACCCAGACATCTAAAGGCAAAGACGTCCAGTTCCTTCCGGCCGAATTCTCATCTTTAACAGCGGCAAGTATAGGGGTGAGTTTCACCGGAGTGACTCCAACTTCCTTCTCGTTAAGCTTCTGGCGTAAGATTCTCCCAGGTATTGAACGATCATCCGAAAAGCCAAATTTAACCCCACTGTCGTCGACAGCACATTCCTCTTTCTGCCAATTCTCAACAGTCGACGTCGCATTCCTCTTTCTGCCAGTGAGACCGAGTGTTAAACACTCCCCTGCTTCCTTCATGTCAGAAGCAGAGACCTTAGCAGCCATGTTCTTGTGCTGCGGCTCCTTGCAATCCACTTCGCAACACATTTTTTGAAAGAACCCCCTTTTCCCTCTACTGAAGAATTGCAGGAATTACTGCGGTACAAAGAATGAAGCGAACGATGGAATAAATCGTACGGGTGTAATTGCAGTGCTATATAGAAAACTTAAAACCCCCGCGGGCGGACCCAGAAACCCAATTCTGTAACTGGATTCGAATACAAATTCAAATCAAGAAACCACGAAAATATGTCTCCTTTCTTACCCGGTGTTTCTCCCACAAGCGCTACTTTATATGCCTTTTGAATGCCATGGGGCGGGAAAGATGGGTTTCTCTTTGCGTAAAAGATGCACCTTACCTACACGTTAATAGTGGACAACACGAAGGCGGCGTAAAGAAAGAAAAATATTTCTTTCAAGTTTCCGCCAATTCTTTTAGAGTGTTTCAACTGCATCGGGGCGGAGGCCAGTCACTTTACTTTCCCGGATCGTGCGGCCACCACAGCCCATTCACCACCTCGAACTGAGCTTTCACATGTCTCCATGAAATCTTGCAGTGGTGGTGCCTTGAACACTTGCCAGATTATGACTTGTTTTCTGGTGCTTCTAGGACGATTCAAGAACTCCCTAGAATGTGGCGGTGGTGGATATCTACCGATTAGTCCCTAGAATGTGGCGGTGGCAGATCGCTCCCTATCAACTTCGACTCATCTTATTCTAGGATCGTGATCTAAAGTCTTTATTAGTACCTTGGGGCTTGGAGTCATCAATGATAGGTTCATTCGCTATTGATAGCGAGAATACATCAATATCCCCTGGTATGAGTTGCTTTTCTAACCTCACATATTAGGGGTTATATATTATAGTATCAATTGCCACTACATATGCATTGGTTCCATTTTGGCCATTATTTTTCCCACTTGCAGACCTTAATCCCCTTTTCCCTCTAGATTCATTAAAAAAACACATTTTTTTGACATATACGTGCCTTATCAGTTATGCAAAGTGCATACATCCGCATGTTGCTCCTTTGCAAGGTGTGTACATTTCTATTTGGATAAAAAAAAAAAATTGCATGTATTTTGCAAGCCCCTTTTCTCTTATTGTTGATTTATTTCTTTGGACCCAGACACCCCTGTTTCTAGTCATCCTTACTCCTCATATATTGTCAAGAAGAATGCATTACTCTTCTTTGGATTTTCACGAGCATTGGAGTCAGAGGTACTATTAATTGTCAGTAGTCTGGGTGGAGAGACCTGAAGTCTAGTTCCAGAGTAGTGACACAATAGATACAAGGGGTAGCAACCTTTGTCTTGATATTCATTAATAAAAAGACATTTTTCCTGTCAATTATTCGTGTTTTAGTGTATGATGTTTATGTTTAAGCATTCAATTTCCCACAACATTAATTGTTTTACTTTCAATCATTTTCTAAGAGTTAGTTATATTGTAACTACCCCTTTGTAGTTGTCAATTTGATTGTTTGCAAGTGGTTAAAGGGACGGAAGGAACATTGAAGAGAAATGTTTCAACCACGAGATCATCCTTCAACATTAGGATTGAACATTGGGAACCTGACATGTCTTTCTTTTTTTTACTATTAATTAGTTAGTTAGTTATAAGATTTCTTGATTGAAATTCTAAAATTGAGTTTATTCTTTAAAGATTATTACTATGTTGTGACTCTAACCCATAACCATAGGAGAACTATCTTTATAATATATATAAAAGAAGTTATGATAATAGTAACCTTTTATTTTGAAATGAGACGAGATTAAAATATGTCCCAAAATATTATCATATAAGAAAATAATAATAATAATAATAATAAATAAATAAAACTTATAAGGTTCTAATTTGATAGGTAATCATGTTTTTCAAAATGTAATAATGATAATTTATTTTATCAAGCTTTATTTTGATAAGTTTACAAGCTTTATTTTGATAAGTTTGTGTAAACTGTGTAATTGTTTTTTATAAAAAAAAATAATATAAAGAGATTAAATACGTTTCCTTACAAATACTAAAATCTTATAATATTATTTGAAAATTTATTAAATATTAAACTCATATGTAAACTTTAATAATATTATTTGAAAAATTATTAAATATTAAACTTTATTGGTAAACTTTTTATATTTGAAAATTTATTAAATATAAAATAGTAAATTTAATCACATACTGATTGAGTCTTCCAATTTTATAGATTTTACAAAGATTATTTAATATTAATTTATTGAATATAATATTAAATTATTTGATATTAATTTATTGAATATAACATTAATTTGAATATAAAAAATTAGCATATTTAGTGATTATTTTGATCTCCTTTTATTATCAATAATTTTTTTAATTCTAAAATGCATTTTATTATTAGTCATTGTTGAAGGTTTTAGACTATAACAATCATTTTTATGTTGATTGTGTTTTTTTTTTCACGTTGACCAAAAATTTGATGTTGTTTTCCAAAGTTCAATTTTATTGTGAATGATCTAATTTTGTTTTCATGTGTTCTGATTGGTCCTTCAAAATAACATCTTATTGTCGGGCTCATGGTAGGAATTGAATAGGAAATTTAATTATGCAGGTTTAGTGGATGGTTGGAAGGACTGCATGTATGAGTCTCAAAGTTTTGAGACCATCGTGGTTTA
>SNQJ01S0057848.1:0-11016 GCA_010110895.2 Picea sitchensis
TCTGGCCAGGCTTAATCTGCCAGACTTGTCTAAATTAATGAATGACCCGGTGAGTCATGATCCCACATGGCCACCTGTCCCTACCAAACTGTCGTCAGACATTCCAAAGTTTGAAGGTAAGAATGGCGAGGACCATGGTGATCACGTCACTACTTTTCACCTTTGGTGCTCATCGAATTCACTGAACCATGATTCTATTATATTACAATTTTTTCAACACACTCTCATTGGAGTTGCGTCACAATGGTACATTGAGCTACCTAGGGGTACATATGGGTCATTTCATCAGTTGGTGCTAGCCTTTCTCAACCACTTTCAACTACCCATTCGTTACGATGTTGGCCTCAAACATTTTTCTATTCTACGTCGGGGTACCGCCATTCACATCTCGGACCATATCCAGGAATGGCGTAGGCGGAAACGGTTGGTTAAGACTCCTATACCCCTGGCCTTTCTTCCAGAATGGTTCCTAAATTCTTTTCACGCTTTTATCTCAAAGGATGTTTCTACTTCTGGGGTCTTCAGCGAGGAAGAAGTTATCTTCAAAGCCCAACAATTAGAATTAATATATGCTCAGTTTGGGATGCTATATCACCTTCTTCCATATGCACCGCGGCCAAATCATGATCCTAGATATAATCTCAGACCTCGTGTTGATGGCATCGTAGGGTCCACCAATGTAAATCCCGCGGACTCGGCAACGAAGTCTGTCGGAGGGCCAGCTTCGTCAGGATCCTCCAAACCCACCTAGTCAGCAGATGTACATTCTTTGCAATCATCGAAGAACCCGACTAGTGACCAACAATCATATGGAAATAAAAGGAAAGGTCAAAATAATCATAAGGGTGGGAAGAATAATAATAAACCCAAGGACAAAGATAATAATGGGAAGCAAAATGATAACACTGGAGAGGGCAATAAAGAGAAACGTAAGGTGAAGTTTCCTTGTAAACTTTGTACTGATGACCACCTTACACATTTATTCCCCAAACTCATGGAGGTTGCGAGACTTTTAAACCTATCGCCCGCTATGATGACGAATCCATTCCCACACAATGAGCACTTAGCCTCAAGCTCTTCGAACGTTGGAAATGTGCCCGGTGGAGGTCAAAACCCACTGTCGCAAGATGGCGACCATGTTTGTATCAATATGGTCGAGGAAAAAATCGATTTAGCCACTCGTTCTTGAGATTATAGCTCTTCAAAAGCTAGTACCAGCCTAGAAGCTCCTCCTCCCCCTCCGTAGATGAACTTACAGATTGAGAAACCAGAGCCACCGCCTCGTATTTCGAAAGGAGTACTCAAGCGCTCTACCCATAATCCTAATTCTAGAGCCACCTAGAACTACTCCATTGTTGAGGATCTAGGCCAAACACCTTGTGCGATGTCGGCTTTGGAGGTACTCTAGATGTGTCCATCACAAAGGAATGCCTTGCTCTCTGCCTTAGGAGCTCTAGAGCCTAGTGGCTCAAACCTCATCAAGTTTGATGTCACAGATGTGAAGCCTCGCTTACCCTACCATGTGGCTTTCCAAATCCATGTGGAGTATTCCAAGTATACTATCAAATGAGCAGTCGTTGATGAAGGTGTTGCCACCTGTGTGATGTTCCTGGTCTGTTGGAAAGCTCTCGGTTCTCCGACCCTTTCCAAGTCATTGAACATGTTGTCTTCATTTGATTGTCATTCATTCCACCCTCATGGTATTCTCCCCGCCTTTTTGATCCAGTTAGGTGAGAAGACGGTAGAGGTGGAAGTAGAGGTAGTTGATGTGCCTCTTGATTATAATCTATTACTAGGTCACAATTGGACCTATGCTATGGTTGTTGTCATATCACCCATTTTCCGTATACTTTGTTTTCCTCATCAAGGGGAGATCGTGACTATCGACCAGTTATCTTTTGCGTACTCTATTCCTAATGCATCTATTGGACCGTCGATCCCTGTGATCGACAATTCTCAGCCAACAACTGAGAATATTGGTGTCAGAATGTATTCTTCCCTCATGGGTACCTTCGACTTCTCAGCACCGATTCACCACGTTTACGCCATGTCTAGTAGGCTCACTTCAACTGGTAGGTCCATGTATATGCCCATGTGTTAATCGTAGGGAGCGTGTATTGAGCCCTACATGCGAGAGTTATGCATCGCAATAAATGGGTTCATACCTAAGGCGTAAAAAGCAGTATTCAGAGGATAATGTGAAATGCATGATGGAATAAATACCTATCCTATATGCTAGGTTATGAAAATACCTGCCTGAGGAGATGAACAGCCAACCATGTCATTGAAATCCGCAAGAAAACTGAGTCAAAACTACAAAACCAGCTTAAAATCATTCTTGAATTAGTCCATTAGGTTAAAAAATAGCATGAAACTATATAAAGTGAGTAAAAACAATTTATAAGTAGTAATAAAATAAAAAATTACTGTATCATTTTGATTTTTACCCAAATAGTGCAATTTGGACCCAAAATACCTCTAGGATTCAAATGACGATTACGGGAGCATCGGGCAACGAAATCACGAACCGTCTGGATCAGGTAACTTTTCATCTCGTCCTCTTCAAATTCAGTGGATTACATTTTTTAATTAGGTTCCCATTTTTTAATTTTTGAGGGCGCAAATTAGGATTTTTGGTATACGCAGGTTTCCTTGTGTAGGTCGTGTGTACGACTAGGTATACACCCCTGTGTTAACTGTAGGGAGCGTGTATTGAGCCCTACATGCGACTGTGAGAAAGAAAGCTGCGTATATGTACGCAATTAGCAAAAAAGAGGGGTTCTTAACTCAAAATTGATTTGTTTTTTACAGGATGGTCTTGGAATGGAGAGAGCGAGAACATGAGGAGGTAGATGCAGCTCTCAAAGGAATGAGGGCCCAAGTGAGGTTGTTGGAAATGTTGGTGGGTTATTGGGATCCTAATAGCAAGAGATTTATCATTGATGGACAACTGTTAAGGATCGAAGTAGAGGACATCTACTTCTTGACTGGTCTATCACGTCGAGGAGAGGTTGTGGACCTCAAGTCATGCGGAGCAGGGAGTGGGATGAAGTTTGAGGAGTATATCAAAGCCCATTGTGTATCAAGGACTCCCATGGTGGGAAGTCAAATCCCCATCTGGGCAATTAGTAACCTCAATTTGAAGATCATTGTGCTCGTGCTTATCATAGGTTCGGCCTCATTGTATCAAGCATCGAGACATATTAAGTTTTATGCATTGGAGTGTGCGAGACCCACTATCTATGATTGGTGTACCTGATTGTTGAATAATATGAAAGGTCAGTTGACAGAGTGAAAACAGGGGGGTAAGAGAAACTTCGGGTTTGCCTCTATACTTTGCAGCTTCTTTTTCGAGCGGGTTCTAGGTTTGGGATCTAGAGTGGAGATCCTTCCTAGGGGACCACGTGATCCAGCTATGGCATGGTGGATAGAAGTCATGAAACGACAGGGGGGAGGCAGGGGGAGGTTCACGGCAAAGACTTCATGTTGGCATAGTTGCAGAAGTCAGTGCGTGATGTGCTTTGTTGGTAACATCAAGTTTGTATAGGCCTCCTGCTCTGACTCCCATTGCAACAGTTTTGAATTGGTCCAGAAAATCCTTCACTATGCAATACTTTTTGAAGAATTCAACCTTCAATTTCTAATCTATAATGGTGGAGAAAAAGATCAAATTTTTATTTATCCCTAGCACATACACCACATTGTGAATGTGACGAATAGTACCATTCGGAAATGTCACATGAATGTCTCTGTATCCCTTGATCTGATGAGAACGTTCATATCCAAGATATATGTTGGCTCCATTCTGTGTTTATTTAAAATTAATATACCACAACTTATTACATGTCATATGTACTGATGCTCCGGAATCCACAAACTAGGTATCACTATCATCCGTTTCAGCAGATAAAACAACATTGGACACAAACAGTCTAAGATCCCATGAATCAAAATTCGGGGGTTCATCAATATTATCACTAGAAATAAACAATATGAGATCATGATTGGAAGATTCTTCTGCATAATGACCTGTATGTTTTCTAGGTTTATTCCTAGCCTCATCACTCTTCTTCTTATGACAATCTTTAATGACATGTCCAGGTCGACCACAATAAAAAAAACTTTTTGACTCGTTCCTGTTAGAAGGCATACCTTGATTCGGCTTTGGGGATTATCTTCTCTGCGATGAACTGCCTCTCTGCGATGAAGTTTCCACGCCTCTCTTCCTCTTGCAACAAAATTCTTGTCAATTCTTCAAAAGTAGGAGGTCTCTCCCTTGTTGCGAGACTTGTTATGAACATCTGATAATATTCTAGCATACCATTTAAGGTAATAGTGACAAGATCAGTACTGGAAACTATTTCCCCTGTGTTTCCTAGCTTGTCTTTCACCTCTTTAATGCGATCCAAAAATGAACTAACAGATTCATTTCCATTCATCTTAATGCCTAGCAATTTAGTTTTCAGGAACAGAATACGATTTGGGTTTCTAGTTTCATATAAATCTTTAAGCATTTTCCACGTCTTAGCAGAAGTATTAGCTTCTCTAATATGTGGAATTATGTTATCTTTAACAGAAATATGCAACAATACATTGGCCTTGTTTTCGCGCTTCTCCCAATCTTGGATCTGTGTTGCTGCACCGGTAGCTGCATCAGGTTTTGCCAATTCCCTTCGCAATGGTCCAGACACCGTACCCTTCCATCAGGGTCTGCATCTTGAATTTCCAGTTAATAAAATTCAATCCATCTAATTTGTTGGCTTCGTTGAAGTAGGTCTCCTCTAGAGGATTCACCATTTCTGTCTGCTCGTCCTACCAGACAATGGATCCTTGTATCACCAAAGGTGAATCACCAAGAATACGCAAATAACCTTAGCACACACTTCCTCAAATTTATGAATGCCCAGATCATCAAACTTTTTCTTTCATAAAACAAATATTCACACAATAAATCTCACAAAATAATATCCACTTGAATAAACTTTAATATCCACTTTATAAAGTTTATACTTCAAAAAAATATCCACTTTTAAATATCCACCTTTAAAGTTTATACCTCACACATACATCCACTTTAATAAGAAAACTCATGCTTTATGAAAAGGAACCTTCATGATTTTCTCAATGGAGGATAACCCTTCCTTCAACTCTCCAAAAAAAACTTACGCTTCCCAACAAAGGTAGCATACAACACCCTTCTCTTCCACGTAATTTCAACCAATGAAAGAATGCACCAGATTGAACCTACGATTTAGCTCGCGATCGATTTAGATCTGCATGCTTAAGAGGCATTGATTTAGCTCGCTATCGACTACCGGTGCTTTGAGTCTTTAAATAAACTCACTCTTCAAAAAAAATGGGCTCCTCTTTCCAACTCCCAAACATGAAACTCAACAGTTGCGCAGGTGTTGACAATCACCGCAGCAGCACTTCTCACGACCCTCCTCCCAAGCTCGCGATTTATCAAAAAAAATGGGGCTCCCACAAACTCAACTCAGGCTTTCCAAGAATCTCAAGATCAGAAAAAAATGCAGACCATCCACGGGGATCAAACAAATACCTTAGTGTGCAGACACATTCACACGATCGCCAATTTCCTCCTCAAGCTCATGCTCCAAAGAAAAACTATCGGCACTCCTCAAACTCTAAAAGGGTAGTGCTAGTGCGCCTGTTTAATGGAAGGGGGGGCGTTGCAGCGCTGACCGAGAGTGGGAGCGCTAGCGTCAGTGCTCTAGCGTTTTTGGACGCAAACGAGGGGAGCACGAGGTAACACTGAAATGGGAGCGCTCGGCACCCTTACTCAATTAATTTGAGATTCTGCACTTTGGATCTCGCCTCACTGAGCTAGATATGTCAGATCTCCAATCTTGCTCTGATACATACCAACTTAGAGTTTGGAGAAACAACAATCAATCAGTGAGGCTATGCTTACAATCTATATTATTCAACGAAGGCAGATTACGTCATTATATATTCAACGAAGGCAGATTACATCATTATATAGAACTCCAACGAAGGCAGATTACATCATTAAGGCAGATTACATCATTATAGAGAACTCCAGTCTACTTAGACAGTTACAACTGACAACTAAAAATAGGATCTACAATAAAGACTAAGAGAGTTCATCTACGTAACTATCGCTTGCTACATTATTTCCAAGTGACTCTGAACAAACATAGGAAGGAATCCCTAAGCAGAGAGGAATTGAGGTTCCACTGCTTCAGGGAACTGGGGCCTGATGTGAAATGCTTCAGGTAAAACTGGGCTACGGTCCAATACGTGGTAAATTGAGTACTGAAAGGTGGGGACTTGCGAGAATGCTTACAGGTTACTCCCCACCAGTTCAACCAATCTCGGTCCCAGCTTTTGCTCTAGGGTTCTCCTGGCTACTGGTTGTATAGTGGGCCTTTCGGGTTACCCATTACGGTTTTCTCGATCTCGATATCATGATACAGTATTGATTTCCATTCTTCATTCCACTCACTATCACTCTTAGGAAGACCACCAGGTTTTCGAGGACATAGGGGCGATATCAGTGAAACAGAACTGAGAGGTGAGAGAACCCATAATCCAGGGCTATATTTTCCAAGGAAATAACAAACAATAATCCCATGAGAGAAAGAGATCAGAACCAAAGTAAAGTCCATCTTGTAAATCCAAATTTGTTGTATTGGCGAGTAAGGCCCACAACACAATAGTCGACGATGGTGGCCATAGTAGGTTCGAGGATATCACGCGGAGTGTTGCAGTAAGTCCTACTCTGGCAGCGTAGCAGCACCTCGGAGATCTATCATACGAAAGTAATCCGAGGTCTGACCCCTTCTCTAAGGTGATGGCATCGGGAGATGAGCCTACCGGGTGACCAACCTGGAGTCTATAATTACATCTTACCAGTTTGTTATGAACTACCTTCCCCAGATACCAATATTGTTCAAGATTGTTGCATACTCGGTATGCGCCATTAGAAAATATCTAAGATTGATATCAGGATCGATATTGATATCCACATAATGGCACTCCATTGTCGAAAACCATCCATCAAAATGGGTGGGAGGAGGCGGCCATTACCTTCCACCCAACATAAAAATAAAATAAAATAACCAATATTTTGACATGATCGGGATGTCTCCACCACTGGAAACGTAACAATGATAATACAGTGAACAAAAATACATGGAGATTGTGTTCATTAATGTGAAGGTTCTTACTAGTCGATGAGACGGCTAAACCCTGAAAGTTCAAAGTTTTGATGCTCGCTTACCAGTCAATGTTAGTGAAAGTTTCACTGACAATATTCGTGTCTGATTGTATTAGATGAGATATGTCGCAAGACACGAGGAAATGGAAGATACCACAAACTCAGGAACTGTGAAAGCACTGTAATAGAATTTCTAAGCACACTACAATGACTGGAACAGAGGGGCGCAGAGGTAGAGTAGGGACGCTGAGAAACTCAGGGACTGTGAAAGCACCGTAATAGAATTTCTAAACAGAGGGGCACAGAGGTAGAGGGGAAAACGCTGAGGCGGTGGCCTCCACGTAGCTGCAAGGTGTTCACATCAAACATCCACACGTAATTCAGGGAAAATGAAGGTATGTTATTGGCATCTGGCTTTGAAGACAACGAATAAATTTTATCACAAATTTAGGCCATTTAGGTTAGCAAAAAATGTTAGGAAACTAATGCTGCAGCGATATGTAGCATTAATTCACCTTAAACATATTTTAGACTTATTATTCTATGAAAACCAAAGTATGCCAAGGTTATGCCTCGAGATGAGGCCAAATAAGAGGAAAAAGTTACTGATTGGTGGAGTTTACAACGTAAAGAATGCCGATTAGTTTTACTAAAAAGCTATGCTACAAAACTTAGGGTAAAAGCTTATAATCCACATTGAATTTTGTGCAAATTATTGGAAACAACGCAAACCGATTCATATAGTCCCTGTTGCCTCAAGGTAGGGACTAATAAGATTAAAAATTGGCCAATCAAAGTCACTTCACACTTCCACTTATTTTGTTATAAGATTTTTAGGCCATCAGAAATATAAACGTTCATAGTGTTAGATGTTCTCTACATAATCGATGCCTACATTTAATTGTGATGGTTAACTTATGATAGAGACTTAGCATAACATGCAGAGCAAATGGTGCTAGACAATAGTGTATTGACCCATCAACAAAAAAATCTATACCACATAAATGTTGAAAGCAATAAACAACAAAAATATCTACACCACATAAATGTTGAAAGCAATAAACTATGTTACAAACTTGTGAGAGAGATATGAGAATATTGATATATAAGACCACTGAAAAACCCACCAAGGACGTGTACAATTTTGAGATAACCCAACGTGTTATAATGTTTATGTAAGTTCTCAGTTGACGTAAGCGAAAAAAACAAGATGAAATGAAACCTCAAAATAGGTCAACGGGTGATAAGAAGATGGGCCATTGTTTTCTGTACATCCCAAGTGGAACATGGAGGTAATTTGCATCCACGTGAACAATCTTTGTGTGTTGTTGCAATGGTTCAAGGAAAGAAAAAAAAACTAACTCTAGCTAGAATGTGCATACCAATTGGTGGAATTCTAGCTACTTTGTGCATACCAACGCATTTATTCAATGAGTTGGTGGAATTTATTAAGATAGCGAGGTCATGATTTTCTTGTTCTTCCCATATACCGTTGGATCTAAGAATTCAATCAGTTCACACGTTTCAACTGGAGCCAAACATCAGTTTTCATTTAGTACACACATTTCAAGTGGATCTAACATCAGTTTTCATTAAAGGGTCATCCAAGCAGCCAATGCAACGAGAATTAAACAAGGAAACTCTCAATTCCCAAATTTAATACACCATGATAACCCAAAACCAAATTCATGGCAACCTATACCACCTCCCAAAACAATTAATTAATTTTATTTTTTTTCGAAATTGAAAAATCAAAGTCAGTGCACACATTCAACCAAATCAAACACTAGAAAAAATCTAAACTCTCATGTTTAACCTTAGCAAAAAAATCACAACTCCACGAACTAATACAAAGTCAAAGATTAGTTGAAGTCTAGACAATTACAATATACCTAGCCTTAGGCTGGTATAATAAGGAGATATTTTGTATGATAGAAACAATTTCAAATCATATATATTAATTATAAGGAGATAGAAACAATTTCAAATTCTATATATGTTAGAGATAATTTTATTGAACAGTGATGAATATTTTATGTAAAATGTTTTTTTTAACAAGAACGATTGAAGATTTATATTAAAAAACGAGTTTTGTGCTACAACACATTACATAGAGATAAAAAAATTGTTTCTTTGGACTGTGTCCAAAATGATATCTGAGAAGGTTGATGCATTTTAATGGAAAATTTAAAGTTGGTCCAAAAGGAACTACTAAGCTGCCATGTAAAATTGGCTACATATGAAGACAAAATAAACAAAAATTTACAAGCCATCTAAAGAAACCTGGCTAGAGATTGTGAGATGTTTCTGCATCTTCCTGGAGGAAACTTGCTTGATTTTATTCTAGCATTGGAATTCCATCTCCTGATTTTTTCCTTGCTAGAGTCGCCGCTTAGTCGGGAGGAGATTGATTTTGTTCATTACATGCTTCTGAGTGAAATGTTGAAGGGAGACTTGAATCAATTGATTCATTTGAATTTGTAGGATGTTGAGGACGGCCAAGGGGGTTCCCCACATGTTGATTGAGAACACCAATATGTCTGGTGTTTCTATTGACCCCGCGAAGAACAATGGTGAGTTCTTGATTGTTCTTGTGTTTTTGTAATTGCAATTGATTCTGTAAATTTGTAGTGTGATTCTGGAGATCCTGGTTTTCCATTTGAAGTTCCTTGAGTCCCAAGTCCGTTCTTTCCCCTGAATTTCTAATAACCATTCACAAATCCCAGATTTGGTCTCGAAGCTCCTTTGAAGTGCGGGATGGACAGGAGCATGGAGTTCCAGATCTACGCCACATGATGGAAGGTGGTCACGGGAGCACAATGGTATGAGACTCTTTTTTGAATTGCGGGTAAGTTTTTGGAGGAGGGCAGAGCCTTATCCATGGAAATGGAGAGGAATTAACCATTGCACACATGGGAGGAAAGAGGATCTGAGTTACCCACGAACCAGAGAGATCATCCATAGAGGAGATAACAAACAGTGATGCCATGGCTATGGGAGAAAAGAGAGGAGAGTACGGCAAACGTGCAGGAGAAAAGAAGTGGAAGAGGGAGGTGCATGGGAGAAGAGGGAAGGTACCATTAAGGAACCACATGGGTGAAGGAGGGACCGTGCGGTGAGGGGCATGAAGTGCTAGGTATCGGGAAAGAGGGAGAGGTAGGGCTCGAAGAAGAGGGGGAATTTGGCAAAGGGGGGGTTGAGGTAGAGGGGAGGGGAGGTGAAAAACGGGGTTTCTAAAGAGAAAAAATTCCAGATGAGTGAAGGGAAGTTGCCAAATTTGGAAGTTCTTACAAGATCCACACACGGAATTCATTTTGATTGATGAAAAGTTGGTTATGTTCCAAGTTCTTTGCTAATTTTTCTAAACGATCAGCTGCCTGATTTTGGGAGCAAAGGATATGAAAGAAGTGGATCTTGGTGAATTGGAATTTCAGGGTTTTTATCTGGAATGAAGACCACTGGGGATTTGATTTGTTGATTTATTTAAGCCGAGAAGGTCCTTATTAACTAGTTTAGAGTCTCCAAGAACAATGAGTTCATGAAGGTTTCTCGATTTTTCAATTTGAAGCCCCATGAAGATTGATAGGATGTATGCTTTGTTGTTGGTGGTCTTTCCAAACCCCCATGAGTAATCCAAGATCTTTTGTCCATCGGAATCAATGATGAATCCCCCCGCACCTGTTTCCCCTAGGTTACATGTTGAAGCTCCATGAAAGAATAGAACTATAGAGTATTGTTGTCTTTGCCAATGGAGGAAATCAAGATCACAGAATCGTAATTGCCATTTTTGCCTCTTGGTGTCTCTACTTGATGGC
>SNQJ01S0057848.1:19522-32351 GCA_010110895.2 Picea sitchensis
TGCAGGGTCGCGACGAGTTGCATAAATAATAAGATATTATTCTAAGTTGTACATTTTAGGGTGTAAAATGTTATTATATTATATTTTTAATAAATTTAGGAAAATCGAGTATATTTACTTATAATCAACTAAATCAATTAATCATTAATAAAAATAAATTATAAATAAAATATAACTAAGTTGTTTACATACAATGTTTTGTTTTTTTGTCATTTTTAGTTGAAATCTCAAGATATAAATTTGGATAAAATCTCAAATTTATGTTCTTTAAATTGAATTTTTAAATGCATAAATAAATTAGTCATAATGAAAACACAAACTCAACCATTCAAATCTATAATTTAAACATTTTCTCACCAAATCCATAGTAAAATTTAATAAACAAAAATATACTCTGAAAATGACCAAAAAAATAAAGCATTTAAATTACTACAAATATATCTATAGTTTAAACATTTTCTTACCAAATCCATAATAAAATTTAACAAACAAAAATATACTCTGAAAATGACCAAAAAAATAAAGCATTTAAACGACTGCAAATATATTTATAGTTTAAACATTTTCTTACCAAATCCATATAAAATTTAACAAACAAAAATATGCTCTGAAAATGACCAAAAAAATAAAGCATTTAAACTACTACAAATATAATATAATTTTAAAAAATAATTCGCATAAACCTGGAATATTCAACAGATGCCTTGATTTAATATTTTATTTAAGACTTGTTCCATTAAGGACCCACTCCACTCGTGTCAGCTATAATCACACTGAACCCACACAACTAATGGAAAACTTGAAAGCATGAAGAATCTACGTGTGCATGTCAATTTGCTTGATTGACATTTTACCGATCAATGTGTAACACGGAGGGTGGAGACATTTTCTTGCATTTAATAATAGCTACGAATAATCTATGATCATCCAGAGAAAGTATTCACAAAGCATCACAGCCGCCCGGGTGATTGCGAAGGCTCTCTTTCCTACTTCCTAAATTCATCATCAACCAGGCCATCCGGTCCTTAAATTCCTGGCAAATTTCTCCCAGCAAATCAAATCAACAGACATTTTCTTCCGTTTAATGATAGGTACGCATAATCTTTTTGCGATCCGGATAAAGTAATCACAAAGCATCACATGCAGAAATGACGTGGCAGAAAGTAATCGCAAAGGCTCTCTTTCCTATAAATTCATAATCAACCAACTATCAACCAGGCTATCCACTCCTTAAATTCCGGGCAAATTTGTCTACCAGGGCAATGACAAGGTGAAGACAATGAAGTTTTCGACATTAAGAACTCAGTTTGAATCCCTGAAGATGTTTGAGTCGGAGAATGCAGACCAATTTATGACCAGAGTGATGGGCATTGTTAACCAAATTAGATTGATCGGTGAACAAATTGAAGATCAGAGGATTGTTGAAAAAGTCCTCCGAAGTTTGCCCAAGAAATTTGAAATGGTTGTAACAACCATTCTTGAATCTAAAGATTTGTCTAGCTTCTCTCTTGAAGAAATGATGAGATCACTTATCTCACATGAAATCAAACTCAACTTGGAAGAAGTGTCTATTGAACATGCATTCAAGACTCAAAACATTTTCAGCAAAGGGAGAAGCATAGAAAACAGAGGGAGAAATCAAAGAGGAAGAGACAACGGAAATCATAACGCAGAAGACATGCATACAAAGGAACAACATCAGCAGGATAAAGACCCACATAATCAAAGAGGAAGAGGGAGAAAATGGACAAACAAGTCTAGAATCCAATGTTATTGTTGCAGAAAGCATGGCCACTATGAGAGTGAATGCAGAAAGAAGCAATCGAATCAGAACAAAAGCAGAGAAAATGTCTCCAACAATGAAGGAGAATCATCTAAAACAATGTTTCTTTCAGGCCATACATCAGAAGAAGGTCACTCCAAGGACCTTTGGTTGTTGGATAGCGGTTGCAGCAATCATATGAAAGGTAACAAAAATTTGATTTCTTGCATGGATTCTTCTATCAAATCTGAAATAACACTAGGTGATGATTCTCAAGTAAAAGTTCTAGGAAAAGGCATTGTATATATTTTAACTAAACAAAATCAGAAGAAAGACATACATGATGTCTACTATGTACCAAACCTCAAACATAATCTGATTAGTGTAGGACAATTGATGGAGCATGGTTATGATGTCTTATTTAAAGACTCAATGTGCTTAATTTTGGATAAATCGCCTAGTAGGAAACTAATTGCAAAAATCCAAATGATTAAAAATATGATGTTTCCCCTAAATTTGAGAAGTGTCAACTTTTCCCAACCATATGCTCAAAATGTTTGAAACACAGATGAGACTCTACTATGGCATGCTAGGTTTTGTCATCTTCCTTTTAAGAGTCTAAGTCTTCTTCAAAAACATTAAATGGTCAAAGATCTTCTTGTATTAAATGAACACGACAGTCCATGTGAAAGTTGTATACTTGAAAAGCATAAGAGTGACATTTTTCCAACATCTTCCAATAGAGAAAAAAGAACATCTAGAATTGGTTCACAGAGACCTCTATGGACCAATGCAAACTTAATCAATTGGTGGTAGTTTTTATTTTCTAACCTTTTTAAATGACTTTAAAAGGAAAAATTGGATTTATTTTCTTAAAAATAAGTATGATACCTTCTCAAAGTTTAAAGATTTCAAAGTTGAAGCAGAAAAACAGAGTGGAAAGTATGTGAAGGTGTTGAGATCAGATGGAGAAGGAGAATACAACTCGAAAGACTTTGTAGATTTTTGCAGACAACAAGGAATCATAATGCAGACCACAACCAGATATAAACCACAACATAATGGAGTGGCTTAAAGAAAGAACCAAACCATCATGAACATGGCCAAAAGTATGCTCGGAGTAAAGAATTTTTCCAGTGATTATTGGACTGAAGCAGTTGTCTGTTCAGTGTACGTCCTAAACAGATCTCCAACAAGTATTAAGGATAAATTACCTCAAGAGACATGGAGTGGCATTAAGCTAAATGTGTCTCACTTCAAAAATTTTGGATTCATTTCTTTTGCACATGTCTCTAAAGAATTGAGAAAGAAGCTTGACAACAGAAGTGAAAATTGTATCTTCATTGGATACAGTGAACAGTCAAAAGACTACATAATTTATAATCCACTCACCATGAAATTTTTGGTGAGAAAGGATGTCAAATTCCTTGATAACAAATCATGGAGTGAGTAAGAAAATGAGACACTAGACAACCATAATCCAATGCAACAAATTGATGAGAAAACAAAAAATTCAGAACAACAAGCACATCCACCAAGATTGTCAATGTTACAAGTACAAAGACAACAATAACATTCTGGAAATGGTTCTTCTTCTAGAAATGAATCATCCTCTTTAACAGAAAATCAATGAACTAGAAGTATAAGGGAAATTTATCAACAGAATAATGACTTTGAACAACAAGGTCATTTTTCCTTTCTATCCTGTCAACCAACCTTCTTTGAAGAAGCAGTCAAAGAGGAACACTGGGTAGAAGCCATGAATGAAGAAATTGAAGCCATAGAAAGGAACAAGACTTGGTATCTTGTTGATCTGCCACCAAACAAATCCATCATAGGAGTTAAGTGGGTTTACAAAACAAAGGTAAATGAAAAAGGAAAGATAGATAAGCATAAGGAAATGCTAGTTGCCAAAGGTTTCTCTCATCAACCTAGCATAGACTATGGAGAAACCGTTGCTCCTATAGCAAGGTTAGACACGGTAAGGACCATTTTAGCTATTGTATCTCAGAACAATTGGAAGGTGTCCCAGTTAGATGTAAAGTCAGTCTTTCTGAATGAAATTCTACAAGAAGTGTATGTGGATCAACCACCTAGTTTTGAGGTCAAAGGACAAGAGGACAAAAAATACAAGTTGAAGAAAGCCTTGTATGGCTTCAGCAAGGTCCAAGAGCTTGGTATAGTTGAATTGATTCTTATCTGATCAATAGTGGATTCAGTAGGAATAGTAATGAGCCAACATTGTATACAAAATCAGATCATGAAAGTAAAATATGTGTTTCTTTTGTTTATGTAGATGATATGATTTATACATGTAGTTCGACGATAAAAGCATTTAAAGATGCCATGAAAATAGAGTTGGAGATGATTGATCTTGGACTTGTGAAATGTTTTTTGGGAATTGAAGTTGAGCAATCAACTCATGGTATTTTTATCTATCAACAAAAGTATGTTACAAACATTTTGAAAAGATTTAGAATGGATACATGCAAGCCAACATAAACCCCTATTTCACTAAGAACTAAATTAAGTAAACAAGTTCAAGGTTCAACAATTGATTCAACCTTATATAAGAGGATGGTAAATAGTCTCATGTATCTTACTGCAACTAGACCAGATATAATGTTTGCAGCAAGTTTTGCTTCCATATTTATGGAATCTCCCAAGGATTCTCACTGGAAAGTTGGAAAAAGAATACTAAGATGTGTTGCAGGGACACTTAACTATGCTTTGTGGTACAAAACTTCTAATATACTCACTTGCAGGGTACACAGACAATGATTTTGCAAGCAACATTGATGACAGGAAAAACACATATGGTTATGTTTTTCACTTGGGTACCAATCTGATTTCATGGGCATCAGAGAAACAACCCATGGTTTCTATATCTTTAGTCAAGGAAGAGTATGTTGTTGCAACGTCAGCATCATGTCAAACATTATGGCTAAGAATACTTTTGAAATATTTGACACATATAGAAAAGGATACAACTCTTATTTTCTATGAAAACAACTCAACCATTTCATTTTCAAAGAAACATGTATTTCACAAGAAAATCAAGCACATTGGCACTTGCTTTCATTTTATTCGAGAGCTTGTCAATAATGGAGATATGTTTCTTCAATTTTGTAAATCAAGAGATCATCTAAAAGACATTTTTACAAAACCATTAGCAAAAATTGTTTTTGATTTTCAAAGAAAACACTTGGGCATTGTAAGTGGTGATGAATGTAACAACTAAGATTAAGGGGGAGTGTTGGAGTAATCTCCCCGTTCTTAACTATGTTTGTATTTCTTGTATTTCAGTTGTCCAATTTAGTCTAGTTATACTTTAGTTGTCTTTAGTTTTGTTTCCAGTTTACTGCAGTTTGTTGATAAATCTGTTGGATCTCTTTGTATCATTGTAATCTACTTAATAACAAGATGGATATTGAAACCCCAAGGTGTTCTCCTGCAAATTTTATTTGTTTATGATTTTTTATCTACCTCTTTGACTTTGTCATCTAATACATATACCATGCTTTTTCCTTAACATGGTATTGGTAGTTGGGTGTGAGTGATTCGATGTGCGGCTTGAGAGGATGTGTCATCAGTCAAGCCACCATTCCAAATTATGTTCATATGTGTGGGTTTGGTAACTCAGTTGGTAGAGCATTTTGAATGGTATTTGGAAGGTCTTGGATTTACGTCTTAGGTGTGATAGAATCTACAAAACTTGATCAACTCGATTAGAAATGTGCAATAGTATGACAATCTATACAATAAAGAGGATATAGAAGACATTACATTGTTCTTGGATGTAGAAACCTTAAGTTACTTACCAGAGATGAGAAGTTACACAATCTCTTGTGATCACTAGTAATGACAATAATAAATGTGTCATTTATGATCAAGCAAGCTTATTCTCCTGAATATCAGATAATCTAAAAAAGTCACAGGATGAATTGATACAGGGGATTATTAGATAGATAGTCACCTTTTGTGGGTGAATTGCTATTTCTGAAAAAGAAGCAAACACAACAGCCTCTCCATTGTATCCATTTATTGTCGATGAAACATCATCAAGATTCTCCCCTCACACGTCCAGATTTGGGCATTTACAAAAGAAATATTTAAGGACACATCCAAAGTTGGGCATTTACAAAAGCAGTATTTAAGGGCAATGCTTTTGAATCATGCTCACTATGGAGTAATTTTTCCATAAACATTTAAACACCTACCTCAAGAACATGCAATAATATTATTGGCTTACTTTGGAAATACAGATCACATCTGGCCAAGGTGGCATGGTATTATACATAAATATCCATCTTCCTCATATTGATAAACCCAGTTGAAATACTAACAAACAAGTAAGCGAAATACTAACAAACAAGTAAGCCCTGAAAGCAATGCATCCCCAAATACACAATATCCAGTGAATTAGGAGTACTATAGAGAAAAATAGTAAATAGAAGGACATATACTTGGCCATAGATATCATATTGTGATTCAAAATATGGTAGAAAACCATGGTGTTGGCTATCGATGTGTGAATCTTGATGAAGCTACAACTACAACCATTATTTAGAGACATATATCCATCCATCCTTGCTAGAATCATCAACCATAGCAAATACCCACTTCGACAACTAAGTTTATAATAACCCAATGAAGCTGCAAGCTTATATAGAGTTCTTCTCTGTGATTGTGTACATGACGATTCATGTCATTCCATGAGATAAAATTATAAATTAACTTAACATGAGGGTCCATTAAGAAATTAATAGTAGTATGGGAAATTAATTTCAATAGCGACAATCAGTTGTCACATAATTTCATGTATTTTCCTTAAAATAACAAGCCATGGGACACGGGACGCAGGCACGGTGAACAATAAATTAATTTGACCTAGAAGAACAAACCAAGTGGAAGGAAGCAATAAACAAATGAAGTCTTCCATGCCTTTCTAAATACAATGTTATGAAGAATTTGATTGACTAAATAGCAAAACTTAGTACATAGTTTGAGAAATTATCTCTAAGTTTGGCATGGATGGGTAGAAGGTAGAAAAGGTATGTGCTGGCAGATTCCATACATTGTATTGTGGTTGGTTCATAGTAATGATAAGTTGAGCTTGGATTGGTTAAGAGAGGAAGACTTTTTAGAAAAAAATCAAGGAGATCTGGAAACCCTTGGATGGTTCCTCCCAAGAATTCCCCCCATACAATTTCAACAAAACTTGAGAAGAGAAAAACAAGGAGCATCAAGTGGTGTGGGGAGAAGAGGAAGAAGGACGATGGATTACTCGTGGAAATTGAAGATAAGTTGGAATGTTGTTATAACAAAGAGGGTCATGGATTTCTTATTGATAATCAATCTTTTCAAGGAAAAGAAGAGGAAATTATTCTTAGATAAAGAAAATTAATGGTGAATAAAAAGGAGGGCAATCTAAGGCAGGAGATGAAAATGCAAAAATATTTCACCAACTTGCAAATTGTCATAAAAACATTAATATTATCTCCTAGATTGATAAGGATGATGGTTCTATGGTATCAAACTTTCCTAAAATGGAAACCAAAGGAGTGAATTACTTCAAATGCTCTTTTCAAAAAGGAATCCACAACCACTATTAAAGCAATCATCAAAATAACAAGCTACTTTCTCAACTTTGTCATTGGGGAGGATAATCAATATTTAATGGCTAAATTCAGTAAGGAAGCAAAATACTAGGACTCTATGGCCTTCCAATAGAATTACTTTTGCATTTTTATGACTTCATTGAGTAAGATATTTTGAAAGTGGTTGAGTTATCTCGCTCTATAAACCAAAACTTGGAAAATTTTAACTCAACTTTCATTGCCTTAATATCAATGATGGACAACCCCACAAAATTAGAGAGCTTTATACCCATTTCTTTATGTAATTGCTTCTACAAAATATTTTTTCCAAAAACATAACTCAAAAACTGAAATACATCCTCTCCAAGAAAATTTCCCTAAAGTAATTTGGTTTTTTGGAAGGAAGCCAAATACTCGAGGTTGTTGAAGTGGCACAAGAAGGGCTTGATATTGTAAGGCCATAAACCAAAAAGCTATAATTTTAAAGGTTGACATATCCAAGGCTTTTGACCACGTGAGCTAGAGCTATATATTAGGCTCATTATCATACATTTGGGTTTTATCCATGGGTTCTAAGTTGTACTGGCTTGGCCTCTTTTTCCATTATTCTCAATGGTGTTGCATCTCCTTTCTTCAAATTTCAAAGGGGGATCAGAGAAGGATGTCCCCTATGACCCCTTCTTTCCCTTCTCGTAGTAGAGGGTCTTTGCAAATCTCTAAAAGTAACATGTACAAATGGAAGTCTAAAAGGTATATATGGTCCCGACTTGTAATGTTACTCATCTTCTTTTTGTTGATGATATACTAATTTTTTGTGAAGGTTCAAGAAGTATGATTGAAAAAATTAGAGAGATCATATAAATATCTTTTGTGAAGCTATGGGTATTCAAATAAACATAATGAAATCTTTGATTCTGGTTTGGGATTCGTGAAGCTAGAAAATAACCAAATCACTTAGGGTTTCCCCTACTAGTTGGGGCTCATTGACACTGGGCTAAAATATCTGGGCTTTCACTTGAAATCCAATCAATGCAAAAAAGGGATTGGTAGTCGCTTCTGGACAAACTGGAGAAAATATGAAACATCTAGTACACTCGTTGGTTATCTTGGGGTGGAAAACCGGTTCTTCTCAAAACAATCCTTGAAGCAATTCTTATTTATTGGATTCCTTTGGCGTATATCCCAAAAGGAAATCCTAGAAAAAATAAGACAACTCTCCTTTAGATTTATTTGGTCTCGAGAAGTAGGAAAGAAAAATTTGGTGTTAGCCTCTTGGAAAAGGCTTGTTGTCCAAAAAGGCAGCCTAGAAAAACAAGACAACTCTCCTTTAGATTTATTTGGTTTGGAGGACCAGGAAAGAAAAAATTGGTGATAGCCTCTTGGAAAAGGCTTGTTGTCCAAAAATTACTTATTAGATGGAGTCTAAAGAATATCTTTTCATTCTCAAAGGCCCTAGCCACCAAAAATGCGTGGAGACTTGTTTAAGGCATTGGGCTCTAGAATCAAGTCACAAAAGACAAATACTTTTAATAGGACTCAATAGAGAATTGGATCCAAAACCCCCCAAAAAATTCCAAAATGCATCAATCATCTAGAAATCGATTATTTTAGCATTCCACTTGATTGGTAACTAGTTGAGAAGGTATTCTTTAAGGATTCGAATATTATACCTATGTGTAATGTTGGTAACTAATTGAGATGATATTTTTTAAGGTTTCAAATATTATACCTATAGATAGTATTCTAAGCGACTATTTCAGTATTTTGAAAAGTCATACATATAGATAGACGAATTTTCAATAAAACACGCATAATTTAGTATTAATATATTTTTTCAAAAAATAACCAATTGACAAAATTTCCCGCGTAAAAATACCATGTTGGTTAGTTTGGAATATTGGAAAGGGATAAAAAGTACTTATAGGCTTAGACCCTTGGATTAGATGCAAGGAAGCTCATAAACTCATAGATCATATGATCCATGAGAAAAATAGCAAGGGCTATCAAACTCTAAGACAATTTGTTAATGGAAACTAGGACATAGGACACCAACCATGGTTATAGGAAACCCATATTTAGAACCTTTAAAGATGCTTTGTAAATCTAACAAAGGAAGCACATCAACTTGTTTGGTCCCTAAATCCCACATAAAACTATGAGCTAAAAATTGGATATAAAACACTAATTCAGGGGACACTCAAGAGCCACAAGTTTGGTGGTGGAAAAATCTCTTGAAATTCAAATCCCAACCAAAGAAATTATTCATGTGGCTCCTCTTGAGCAATAAAGCTCTCACATGGGATATACTTCAAAAAAGAACTTTTGAAGGGCCTCACACATGTTGTTTATATAAGATAGACTCGAAAACAAAATCCCATTTGATTTTGTCTTACAATTACACCAAAGAGATATGGATGCACGTAGACATGGTTACATGGCTGAAAAAGACATGGTTACATGGCTAAAAAAAAACCTGGAATGGATACAGAATTGAGGAGGTTTGTAAAATATGGTACTCAGACAATGAAATATCAAAGCTCAAATCCCTCCCTCTTACTATTGTCTAGGGAATATGGTTAGCACTAAATTATAAATTCTTTGAGGATATAGAAGTCATTCCTTTGCAATGTTCCATGCAAACTCTCAATATACTATGTGCCTTCCCTCAATAATCAAATTCCCACAACTCCAATCACAACTCCCATGACATTGTGAACAAGGAAATATCTTGGGCTTATTTTGATGGGGATTCTCAAAGAATCTTTATTAGATAAAGAGCTCGAGGCATTCTACATCTATTGGATGATCATAGTATCTCCTTCTCTCCTCATATAAGTAATGAAACAAATAATTTCTAGGAATTATTGGCCCCATGTTTGGCTATGAAAAAAGAAAACTCTCACCTTCAAATGTACAAGTATTCTCTAATAATCATTCAATGAATGAAAGAAAGGAGTCTTAACTTTACAAAACTTCATTTTACAACTTTTATTTCAAGATATTAAGAGTAGCATGCTAGTTTCACATCACTTTTGACAGGAGAAGTCATGAAAAGCCTCCAAGCTCACACCACATAATATATTCATAAATCATGTTGTAAAAAGTCTTTCTAATGTATTTTTATTAAGGATTGTATTTTATTAAGGATTATATATAGTTTTTTTTATATACTTATATATAGTTGAATATAAAAAAAAATCTTCATTTTATTTTATATTATAAATAAATGATTATAAAAAAATCAAACTTGTTTTGTAATTAATTTTTTATATATAATAATTTTTTTATATATATAATAAAATTACTTGACTTTTTTTTCTTTGTAAAAAAAAAGTTAAAAATAATTCTATTCAATAATAAAGTCCTAAGAGTTAGCTAACTCAAGTGCTTATGAACTAAACTTGAAGTTGTTCCCCTTAGAATTAGACCTAGGAGAATACTCAAGAGTTTCCGGTGAAATATTATCTGGAATTTTTATTTTATTTCATAATGAATATTTTATGAAAAAAATTATCTTATTAATTTTTAAAATTGAAGAAAATTAAATATATTCACTTGTAATAAAAACTAGCACAACAGTTAAATAGTTGTTGGTGAAAGGTTGATAATAACTAGGAAGTTAATGATTGAAATCACAACCATTTATTTTGTGTGACTACTAAGAATATTCCGGCCATATTTAATCCTGTTCATAAAAAACTTATTAAGCACTAAACCCTTATTAAATCTGCCCATTGTCAATAGGTGTAATAAAAAAAACCATTAATAAAAAAAATGATGAACAAAATATAATTGTAATAAAAAAAACCATTAATAAAGGAAATGATGAACAAAATATACTTTAAAATATATAATTCGCACAAACATTTATTATTTAACAAATGCCTTGGTTTAATCTTTTATTTAACACTTGTTCCATTAGAGACCCCACTCCAGCTGCCAGCTATAATCATAGTGAACCCATACAACGAATATAAGGCCCGTGAAACTTGAATGGAGAAGAAGAATGTACGTGTGCATGCCAATTTGCTTTTTGCTTGATTGACATCTTACCGATCGATGTGTAACACGGAGGGTGCAGCAAAGTCAAGTCAAGAGACATTTTCTTGCATTTAATGATAGCTACGAATAATCTATGGCCATCCGGAGAAAGTAATCACAAAGCATCACAGCCATAAATTATGCGATCAGATGCTCTCATAATCCAAAATTCATAATCCACCAGGGCTGGGCAATATCCAGCCTGCTAGGCAGCATGCTGTTGCAGATCGTATATATATTGTCGGATATTTTTGGTATATATATCAGAGCAGCATTCAATTCTGCTATAACAAACTGTATAGTGATAGCCATGACCAGGTTATCCAGTCGTTAAATTTCCAGGCAAATTTTTCCCTTCACAATAAATACACCTGAATATTTAAAACTTTTAACAATCACACTAACTAAGTCATGCCGAATCAATGCGTTTACAAATTTTGTGATCTTTCTGTGCAGTACAGTGTTGCATATATAAACCGCCTGTTACAAAAGTAAGATGAGAAATATTCAGAGTCCAAGCAACGATTCTTAGAGCTGTGCCTGGACTAGTATAGGACTTCATAAATACGACATCGCTGTTATGGTGAAAACAATGAGATTATAAATCCTGAGCAGAAAAGTAGCTATGAATTCTCACGATTGACTGTAGTCCTGATTAATGATGATAAAGATAAAAACATATTAACATAATAATATTTCTTATATTAAAAATAAAACATAAAATTAAAAATTTCTTATATTAAAAATAAAACATAAAATTAAAAGGCGTTGGCTAAACATTCTACTGCTGATCAGCATTGAATGCTGCTGCGAACAATGATATAATTGAAGAGGATATACACAATTTGTACATTTTTGTACGTTCTGAATGGTATTTGGGAGGTCTTTGGATTTCAGTCTTAGGTGGGCTACAGATTGCAAAACTTGATCAACTTGATTAGAAATGGGCAATGCTGCCAAAATCTATACAATAAAGAGGATATATAGAAGACATTACATTGTTGTTCTGGTTAGTTTTTTGTTTTCTAATTTTTTAAAATTTCATTTTCCATTTTAATGGCTGTACAACATCTATATTTCATTTTTCATTTTCCATTCTAATGACTGTATAACATCTATATTAGCCTTGTTACATTGAAAGATGGGCATAATTAATTATCTTTTAATCTTGAATTCTTAAATTTTTAAGATGGGCAGTATACTTATTGGAGTGGGCATAATTAATCATCTTTTAATCTTAAATTCTAATCTGATGGCTATGCATTGAAGATGTTCACATATTCTAGTCGTCCTCCAAAATCAATGAGTCGGATTTATTGTTGATAACTTCTTTGCATTTATAAATGCATAGGTTAACCTGTTTACTTTTTAACATTTACCTAATCATATTAAGAAATTACTGTAACATCATATGATTGCCAAGTTT
>SNQJ01S0057848.1:43334-66244 GCA_010110895.2 Picea sitchensis
GACTAATAAACAAATGAACATAGTCTTCTTAAAAAATATGCCAATTAAATTGGATAACATATTTAAAAACTAACCACTACACTAGTATGATTAATAACATTGTTCTATTATTATATAAAAGAAATGTGTTACAGTACGGTTACTACTCAATTGACGCACGTGATACAATGCATTTTTATCGTTCTTTATCAATAGATGTCATCTTTTCACTGATTAAAAAAAGCCACTTAGTGTCATTTTAGTTTTGCTTTAATCACATGTAGGCATGGAAAGTAAATTAAAATTATAATAATTATGTTGATGTTAGCATCGCACCACGTTAATTTGGACCCCTTCGAAATTCTTATGCAAGTTGGACTTTAAAATTTTATTCGAAAACTTGAAGTGATAGGTTAGGTCAGTTGGAACCATCTAATTCTTGAGATATCAATTTTGATAAGAATTATTTGATGTGAGAAATTATGCCGAGTACAAAGAAGTGACAGGTTTGATCCCAACCTGTCACTCCAAGCTTTTAGGTATGATGTTTGATCCCAACCTGTCACTCCAAGCTTTTAGGTATGATTTTCAAAAGTTATAAAATCTTCACCATTAATCTTACCTAAGACCTGAATGGAGTGAAATAATTATTGAAAAATTTTAACAGTGTGTGGAAGAACTTTATCAAAATTTAGTTCATCAAATTTAGATCAAAACATTTACACATCAACCAAAAATCAATATTGTTGATGTAATTCATGGATTTATAACACTAAAATTATTGATAGCAATTATAATATACATTTTTAAAAGCTTGATTTAACATTTTAGTAATGCAAAATTGAAATTTACTAAATTTTAATTAAAAAAAGTTATTGAAAATAGTGGAAAAAAGATGAAATTGTTAGTTATTTATCCTTTTTAAGAAGGTTAAACATACTATATTTTCAACATCTTATAGAATCTGGCGAAATAATCTTTGTCAAGATCACAATTTTGAATTAATTAAATTGTTGTTTTTAATGTAAAATGAATTAAACACCCTTATTTAATACTCATACTATAACCAAATTAGTGTAATATTAATATTTATTGTATAAGATTTCATCAATCTAAAATTACTTTTAATGAATTTCATGCTAAAAATACAGATTTCCTTTTTGGTTATTTTAAATAACTAGAAAAAAAAAACTAATTCATAACATATTTAAACTATAATATTTTTTAATAAACAATATAAAATTTATTAATTCTTTCTTCAATAAATTTATACAATTATCTAATTTCTTAAAAAAATATTCAATTAATATTATTATATAATTAACAATATAAAATTAAATTTTTAATATCAATTTTATTTATTTAAAATAAACATTTATTCCATTTATTAATTACTGGACATTTAAAAGCAATACTATTCTGAAAATATCAATAAAGCTGAGTCAAACATCAATAAAGTATAAACATGTGTTTCAACTTTGAATTTACTTTAATGCGCGCCTTCTGTTAAGGTCCTTTCCAAATTTTGCGTTTTTATATTAATTATTAATCAACATCATTGATATTATAATAATCACATAGTCAAACTTGCAAAACATTTTCCATACAAAATTACTAATTTTTCCTTAGAGTTCATTACACTTATCCTTTAACTCTCTTTTTAAATTTTTTTATTCAAATTTTACAAAATCTTTTATGAATAATATATTTAAATTTCTTAATTTTTATTTACCATTCATTTCACTTATACTTAAACTTTGTTTTTAACCTTTTTATCCAAAATTACAAAAGCTTTCATGAATAATATAATCAAATTTATTATTTTTTCCCTATAATTCATTTCACTTCTTCTTTATTTTATTTTTACAAAAGATTTTATAAATAATATGGTCAAATTATCCATTTAAAATTTTTAAATTTTCATGGCAATTCATTTCGCTTGTACCTCAACCTTTTCTCTTACAAATTAATATCATTTTAACTATTATATTATATTATTAGTATCTCTTGATAGAATATTTTTATTATGTAGTTTTAATTTTACATTATAAAAAAAATTGTAATTAATCATGACTATAATGTTCATTACTTAAATTTCATTTTCATGGATGTTACATCATTTGATTTGATATCTCATCTCATATTCATCTTAAAATACAATTTGAGTGGGTCTAATAGTTAAGAACATGTATTTCATCTTTCCAAGTTAAGTTCAAATCTGTGACCTCTTAAGAGGAAACACATGTTCTTAATCATTAGGCCCACACATGTTCATATATATATAAAAAGATGAGCATAATCTTGTCAAAAATATGTCAACTAGGGTATGATAAATAAGATAAATAAAAATACTAACCAAGTTGTTGTAGTTAATAATATTTTTATTACTAAATAAAAATTTATAATCATATAATGATGATGAATAATTAATAATATTTTTTATTATTAAATAAAAAATCATAGTCATATAATATTGATGATTAACATCCACTAAGATCAAAATTGATTTATAAACTTTAGGAGAGAGTAACCACTAAATACATAATTCATTTATACTAAGTTTTACTCAATTGATAGGCTTGTGTAGAAGGAAGAGTGTGATACAATGCATTTTTATTATTCTTTATTTATGAATGTCATATATTTACTAACACAAAATGTTGTAGTCTAAACTTCTGCGTTTTGGCTTTTTTTCGAGGATATAATCCATTTAATTTTTTCCGACATACGGTGAAAAAATGTTGGATCTGTAAATTTGAGTGGTTAATTCTGTATAATCTGAGTGTCGTAGGACTTTTCCAAGACACTGAATCCATTTATGCATTCAAAAATATAATTTAAACAACATAAAATTGTGTTTTCTCCCATATTTATATTGTCGAATTTCGGTGAAAAATGCCAAAACGTAGAATGTTTAGACAATGTTATACATAATAACTACTTAGTTGCATTTTATTTTTCTTCTATCACATCTAAGACATCGAAAATAAATTAAAATTACAATAATGTCAATTTTAGCATCACACAACAATAAGTATGGGCGGTGGAGAAAATGGCAGGGTTGGCATTAGCACAAGGTTCTAGAGGGCGTATGTGCTAGCTCAGGATGATGTTTGTGTTGTTAGGGTACATGCTCACATTTCGATTCGAATGGATCCGGGGTCAAACAATGAACATGTGGATTATGATGGAGATCTGGGTTGCATGGAAGATGTTTTTGTATCTAATGATGACTTCACTCATGTGTAAAAGTCAAAGAGGACACTTCCCCAGGTCTTTTCTGGGTCGTCGATTCTTCCAATGATCATTGGATCGAGGGAAGTGGACACCATGGTGTTAGGAAATTCATTTCTGGCACAAGGCAAGCATGGAGGCTCCAACTATGAGGGATCGAAGGGCAATCCGATGCATGGAAGGAGTTATGAGCCTCATGCTCAATCCCATCTCCCTTGTCAAGCAAATGTGCAAGGTGGTGAGGATCATTTGAAGGAAAATGTCCAAAACAATGAAGGTCTGGTATCTCCTCCTAAAAACCAGAGGAAGTTGAAGCCTAAGTGTTGGAAAGTAAGAAAGAAGAGGAAGAAAATGGTTGTAGGAGACGACGCTTCACTAGGAAAGATATCAGAGTTGATGGGAAGGACTGCAATCAGTCATTTCTACGGGAAAACAATGTGCCCAAAATCTTTGTTTAAGTGGATTGATGAGAATTGGATGGATGTCTTGGGGTATAGGTATGGTTTTCACACTTTAACTAGAGGGTGGATATGCTTCAAATTCTGTTCTAAGGAGGATTTGAATGGAATTTTTAGAGGGATATGGGGATGGGGGCCCTCAGGCCTAGTTATAAAAGAATGACATGTTTCTTTTGATCCTTCATGCGACCCGATGGACCTGTCTAAGATATGGGTGATCTTGCCAAACATTCCTCTAGTTTTTTGACATTCAGAGTTGTTGAAGGAAATCAGGAACAAAATAGGAAATTTCTTCAGCCTCGAATGGGAGTGGGAAACAAAGATGGATAGAAGATGCGGATGGATCCAAGTTGGTGTGGGATGGATTTTCCTGGAACGAAAGAATTGATTACTGGAAAGTGCCTTTTTGGTGCTATGGTTTTCATGAGGTTGGCCAATTTCAGGCACAGTGTGAAAGGCATCCTTCCCAATTTATGCCTCTCAGAAATATTTGGAAAAGGAAGGCTTTGAAGTAAAACTCACACAATCAAGGGGAAAATACCAATAGTGAAGAATGTAGAAGCAATGCAAATCCAAGGAGAAGAATTTTTTTTTGTTTTTCTTCCTCAAAGGATGCTCATTTCGGGACGACCAATAAGGTTCTGAGACCGACTCTTTACCTTTCAAAAAAATCTATTAATGTGAATCCTAGTCATATCAGTGTTGCATGTGATTCCAGTGTGAAAGAGACAATGCTTGTTAGGCCCCCTCCCCTCCCTTTATCGGATTCAATGAAGATTCTTTCTCTCGGGAAGGTCCCTAGTCCTTCATGGACAAAGTTACATTTTTCCTCCTTGTTTTAGGAAGGTAGGAATTTTGACATGGATCCTTGTCTTGTTTCTTTCCTTCCCTCTTACGATGACTCATCCACAAGTGGTTTTTCCAAGTCATAAACCAAGTTAGACTATCTCCTTAGGTCAAAAGTAAAAATTGGACTTGTAGGGGAGTTTGGGGGGGTTCTGGATTTCAATAAGGCTCTTAGGGAGTAGGTGGGTAGGAAATCTTTTTTTTCGAAGGATTAGTTACAAGTTAATAAGGAAATTGAGGATGGTAAGCAATAAAAAATTGTTCAAGACCTTAGAGGGGGGATGGCCTAGGCTAAGGTTATTGAATGATATTGCTATCCTAAAATATCAGAGGGGTTTGGGGTGACCACAAAATATTATCCCTCAAAAGGCTTGTGCAAAAGAAGAAGTTGGATGTCATCTTAATTCAGGAGACTATGTGTTCTACAGAAAAAGCAAAGGAAATTTGCAGGCCCTGGTTAAAGGGTTGGTATTTTTGTTCTTTGGATTTGGTTAGCCTTTCCGGGGGGTCTTTTCACTACCTGGAGCATGGGTTTTGGGAAATTTTCTTCGTCTGCAATTCCCTCACATTTGGTCAGAGATTTAGAGGAGATCTCCCTATTGGCGCCTTTCAAGGTGATCAACATTTATTGTCCTTACTCGGATTGAATTCATTTATGGGAAATTTTGAGCTCATCAGGGGTAATGGAGGGCACACATATCATTCTAGGGGGTGAAATGAATTTTACCTTGTCCAATCAAGAAGTATGGGGGGGAGCATGCACGGAAAACCCATTGAAAGGTTTTTTCTCTAATTGGACATCAGTGAATTCTTTGGTTGATGTGGTTCCCCACAATATTTCTCAAACTTGGAGAAATGGTTGTAGGGGAGAGGACATGGTGGCAAAGCAGTTGGATATATTTCTCATTTTTGAAAATTTGTTGTTAATTTCATGGTGCATTTTGTCATGGGTGTCAGTGGGAGGACTCTTAGACCATATGCAAATTTTCCTGAAATTAGTCAAGCCGAATAAGGCAAAGTCTTTCCCTTTGAAATTTAACAATTCATGGTTGTGTGAAGATAACTATATATATTTGGTGGTAAATATGTGGGTGCATTTTTCATGTGATGAGGGATCATCATTTGTGAGTCAATTTGCAAGAAATATGGAAAATATTAATTTGTTGTGCAAAAAATGGGCGAGATCTTTCATTGCTCGTTCCTAAGCTAGTCTTAAGGAAATTGAGAAGGCTTTAGAATTCTTATTGGTGGAAAATTTGGCAAGGTATTTAACCCAAGAAGAAGAGTCATCATTGGGGGGGATTTTAAAAATGAAACAAGACTTGTTGCTTATGGAGGAAGGTAGATGAGGGCTAAAAACCAGGGCAATTTGGATGAAAGGAGATAATAATACAATTTTTTTCATACGTTCTCTCAACATCGAAAGAATCAAAATTAAATTGGAGAAATCAAAGCTCGAAATGGGGATTTGGTATCCACACACGAGGAAAAGGTAGAGGCAGGGGTGGATTACTTTAGCTCCTTATTTAAGGAAAAAATTGGGTGTCACATTGTAGAGATCCTAAAAGTGGTTGAGTTGTTTCCTTGTAAAATTAATGAGGAAATGAATGAGGCCTTGATAGAGGTGGTTTCAGAGTCTGAAATATTTAACACCCTCTCAGATTTTCAAAAATCTAAAATTCCTAGGCCTGATGGTTTGATAGTGGAATTCTTCCTTGGTTTTTACAAATTAAAAAGGGGGATCTATTAAAAGTGGTGCAGGAATCTCAAACATCTCAAAGGTTCTTAGGATCTCTTGATAAAAATTTCCTAGCCCTTATTCTAAAGAAAATGAAGTTGGTTTCGTTTGATGATTTTCTCCCTATATCTTGCTACAACCTGATATACAAGTTTATCTCCAAACGAATAGGGTCAAACCAATTCTTAGCGAAACTGTCTTAGAGGACCACTTTGGATTTTTGTGTAAGAGGCAAATTGATGATGTTGTGTCCTTAGCCCAAGAAGCCTTACATTATATTAAACTACATAAAATCATGTCCTTCATGTTAAAAATAGATCATTCCAAAGCATATGATAAAGTGAACTGGACCTTTCTTATAATGACTCTGATCAAGTTGGGGATGAACCTGGTGTTAGCACTCTGTAAATTTGCTCGGTTATAAACAAACGACAGAGGTAAATGTTTCAACCAACTTTGAGGCCCAAAACTAGCCTTTCGGAACTGTAGAGGGCTCTCTCGGGAGGCTTTGTCTCCGCGCGGGATATGGATTTAAAGTTGTGGCTAGATTTAACACCTTTGAAATAATGGGTTCTGGCTATATTGATGCAAGAGAGTAAGACTTTGGGCTATGGAGTCGATTCGAGAAAACGATAGAAACAAATGACTCGGTGACAAAACTTGAGAGGATAAAGGCTAAGCGAGCATCAGTCTTCAGTGAAAAATCGTTGTAGGTAGCAAGGAGAAAATACAAGACATAACTTGGAGCACTGCTGTGGATGAAGTCAGAGTTAACTTTAGAGGAAATACGTTTTGTCTAAATGGTGCGAACAAGGGGTGTGGCGTAGCGAATCTACAGGTTCGAAAGTTTGTTCCGATTTAGACAGAAAATGATATGAATAAAGAAAACATGAAGTGCGTACACAAATAAAGGAAAACAATACATCCAACTGCTACAATTAGAATCTTTTCATCAAAAGTACAGGACTTTTGCATTAAATTTCGATCGAAATCAAATTACATACAATAGATATTGTCTATACTAATTTTTCTAACCAACCTGGCTTACATTGGAAAGATCAAATATATAAGCCAGGGTGTCGCTTGGGCTACCCTACTCTTTTAATTGTTATCTCTAAAAACTAGGAAACTGATTGTTCTTCATTACAAAACTCTTCGCATGACACATTTCCAAAAATAGACAACAAATACATCTGGCTACATCATGATTGTTTGTAATCCACCACGGGGGTTCAGTTATCGATAAGGTATCGTCATGGGGGAGTGATGTGTCAATGCTTTCCTTCGATCAGATATCTAAGTGGACAAGTGTTTGTCAGAGTCCTGTTGTCTATTGTAACCACTGTGATTTTCTACCGCACGCTCATTTGTTGGGGGAAAAGTGTGTGGCAAGTGGCTGCAGACAATCATGGCCATTATCAAAATGGAAAAATGTCTTAGGGCAATGTCTCCTTCAAAACTGTCAATATTTTCTTTCTGTTTGCGGATACAGGAACGAACTCAACTAATCTTTTTTCTTCTACTCACTGGCGAGAATTGTGCGGGCTATCTCTTCGGTCGCTTCACATTCTTCGGACTGTTTTGCATACCTTTCTTCTGACAGCCGTTGTTCTTCGCACAATTGTACAATCATATCATGTGCCTCTCTAAGTTGTATTTTGAGCCACATTACGTTCCCTTCGTGACCTTGTGTTGTTGACGCTTCAATGGTCTTTGTCGCTAACTGTTGTCTCAACTCCCTATTTTCCTGGTACAGTTTACTTCAACTGTTGAGATGTTTCTTGATCATTTGTACCCAAGACATCCATCCTCCTCATTATGCTCCCACTTTATCGGCTGGTATCTTCCAAAGGCTCTAGGCAGACAACACGCATAAGTAATTTTTCAACGAATGGTCATGTGCACGACTCACCTGAGATTTAGGTTTCCCCAGCTTCTTTATTTTTCCTTGGTCTCCCCCTTCTCCACAGTATTTGTTGTTGGGGAGACGGGGCTTCTACTATCCTTCCTTCCTGTGTAGTTCCTTCCACTCCATGTTCCACGTGGTGTGATGTCGTCGTTCTCGCGGGTAAAGGGAAAATCTCCCTTTTATCCTTGGGGATGCCTGTTGTGAGTGAGAACGAATCCCAATCACTTTGGGGCTCAGGTATGGTGATTTTTCCCCTTCACACACCCTTATTTATGTTTTGAGAGGTCGCCATGGTGCGACCAATATCTATCTTGCACGCAGTGGATCCGACAGATGCCCAAGATGGAGAATTCGATCGACCTGGGCCTACAAGAAAACTTACAGACAGAGCCTGAATATGATTTTGTGAACAAAATGGGTGTAGAACCTTTGGTATTTATAACAGATCGGGCGGAAGGAGGAATCATGCCAAAGAACACTGAATTCATGGCAACTAAATGTTTCAAACCGAACTGCAGATTTTCCATAACACATCCCCACATGTAAGGTACAAGCGATAAGGGCTATAGGGAATACATGATACGAATGCCGCGATTTTTCATTCCTTTGGCCTTCATGATGAACTGATAATAGTTAGAGCACTTGTCGACGCGACTTCCATTAACTACTTGACTTGACCTGGGGTACATAGAGACTAATGATTGATAGGACCTGACTTTCTGGGAACAACATACCCATACCATTTACGCATGTTTTGACTCTAACATCCCTTCTCGTTTCCAAGGGCCAACCGACCACTTGATAACTTTGACCCCTTCATTTCTACGTACCTGACTTCACATGTTTTGACACATGGGCCATGACTCGACTGAAAACTGACTCTAATTGAAATAAAAATGGCGATGCTAACAACTGGCTCCAACGGGGATGTTGCCCTCCCTGCGAGGTAGCAAAGAACAATAGACCAAGTTCTTGACCATTGGGCCTTATTTTGACTCTTTGACACTGCAGTATGAAAAACAAGATGCAACCTAAACCTGTCGACACAACTTCTAAAAGACTCAGCTTAAAACTCAGGGCCTTTACTTTGGGCTTCAATTTTTTGCTGACCCACTGAATCGACGCAAAAACAAAACAACTATTTACAATGAAAAATGACTTAAACAGATTTTATGTCGTCAAATAATGATTGAGGAACCTACCATTTACAGGCCCCAAAACAAGGCACTCTCCATTTGATCCTCCTAGGAAATAAGCGTTTCTCTCGCAATACGCACTGACTCTGAATGGACCAGTCCAAAGGTGGTCGAACTTTCCATGCTTTCCTTTATCTTCATTTCTCACATCCCATCTCAGCACTAGCTCCCCTACCTGAAATTCCTCCTTCTTTGAACGCTTGTCGAAGGTTCTCTTCATCTTCTCCTGGTGGAGTTGTGATCGATTGTATACCTGTTCCCTCGTCTGTTGTGTGTGAATTAGTTGATTTATTCTCCTCTGTGTGTCATCTGGTTCAACCTCTTGTTCTTGCAGCAAATTTCTGACAGGAAACCCCAATGTGGTAGGGAAAATTGTGTCTACACCTATACGATTTGAAAAGGTGATGTTGAGATGGACTTCTTGGTGGTAACTCGGTTTGCCCACAATGCATAGATAAGATTTTTATGCCAAGCTTTCTTATTGTCTTGGAGGAGTCTTTTGATGATCCTGGTTAGGATTTTGTTTGAGGATTCTGCTAACCCGTTTCCCCATGGGTAGTACGCCGTAGAATGCCTCAAGGTTATATTGTAATCTTGACAATACTTTTCCATCCTTTTGGACTTTAACACGACCGCATTGTCTCTTATGATCTTGACGGGGAATCCAAACCTCGACAAGGTGTTTGTCTCCAGAAATTGGATGATGACTGATTCAGTAGCTTGCTTAATGGGGATCACTTCTATCCATTTCATGAAGTAGTCAGTGGCCATGAGTATCCATTTGTGTTGTGTTGAGGATGGTGTATTAATTTGCCCTATGAAATCCAAACCCCACTGCATGAAAGGTGCTTCAACTGAAATCGAATTTAATGGAAAAGGATGCATCTTTCTTCTCCCGTCGAAAATTTGACATTCGTGGTAGTTGGAGACCTCTTTGTACACGTCTGCGAAGATTGTAGGCCAATAGTAACCCTCCCTCATGATTTTGTGCGTGGTGGTTTTCCAGTAGTGGTGTCCTCCGCAATCACCTTTGTGAAATTCTTATATGGCTCGCTTCGCATCATTTTCCAACAAACATCTCAGTAATATCCCCCCAGGGTCTTTCTAGTAGAGTGAGTTGTCCAGGATGCAGAACTTAGCCTCTTTAAACTTGAGAAATCTGGCCTTAGTCTTACTCACGCCCGAAGGGGCCTGAAGGTTCTTCAACACATAGATGATGTCTGCATACTACAACGAATCGATGAACTCCTGAGACACCTGCGCAGTCGTTTCTTCGTGAGGACTCTCAGATAGATCGACAATGAAATTTATTCCCACAATGTCACAGTCCGACTGCGCCATTAGCTTCGCAAGGCCTTGACCCTTAGTTAGTTTCATAGGCTTGATCTCCAAGTCATATTCCAGCATGGCTGCTATCCATTTACCTCTCCTTCCTTCGGGGTCGGGCTAAGTCAGGATATCCTTTACTTAGTTGTTGGGCACATAAACAATGACGTGGGAGTGAAATATGTACGTCTTAAACTCCTTCAAGGCTTTCACTAAGACATAATCTTGTTTTTCCATAATGTCGTACCTTATTGGAGCATATCGTAGCATCCCGCTGAAATAAGCTATAGGCTTCTCGAAGTTATGCTCGTCTTTCTGCAACAACACGCCGGAGATCGTATGCTCCAAGGCAAATGAAAACAGGATGAAATCTTTTGTGAAGTCTGGACTGGCTAACACAGGAGCTCTAGTCAATGCCACCTTGATATCTTCGAACGACTCCTTGTCTTCCGGGTTCCACTTGATCTCATTTCCCTTTCTAAGCATGTAGGTGATATGCTTTATAATCTCTGCCAGGTTCGGGATGAATCTCCTCAAGAAGTTTACTTTTCCCAGGAAGGATTGTACTTCCTTTTTACTGCATGGAGTGCCGATTTTCAGGATTCCTTCAACCCTATTGAGGTCTATCTTAATATCTTCTTCGGAGATAATATTCCCCAACAACTACCCTTCTTCCACCCCGAAATGTGATTTCTTTGGATTTAGCGATATACCAAACTTCCTGCACTTCTAGAAAACTTTCTTCAAGTGCTCGAGGTGTTTTTCGTCGGAGGCAGAGTATACCTTGATGTTGTCTAGATAGATCACAATGAACTTGTCCCTTTCATCAACAAATGCTATGTCCATTTCCCTCTGGAAAGTGGCACCAATGTTCATTAGGATGAAAGGCATCTTGGCATACATGAACGTTCCCCAAAGAGTTGTGAATTTTTTTTTCTTTGTTGTTTGGGTGGACCATGATCAAATTATACCCCGAAAAACTGTCCAACATGGACATCTTCTGGGACCCCACCACCTTTTGCAGGATATAGTCCATTTTAGGAAGAGGGTAGTGATCCTTGAGGGACACTTTGTTTAAATTTCAAAAGTCTACACACAGTCTTATCTCACTTCTCTTCTTTCTTACAGGCACTAAATTAGCTACCCATTTCGAGAACCTCAAAGAAACGATAACCTTAGCATTGAAAAGTTTCTTTACCTCTTTTTCGATCAACGACAATAGTAGGGGATTTATCCATCTCAGCTTCTGTTTGAAATGTTTCTGATCTTCTTTGAGAGGGATAACATGTTGGATCACTGTAGTGTCATACACCTTCAAATCATCATAGCTCCATGCGAAAAGGTCGGGGAAATCCTTCATGAGCTTGACGTAGTCATGATTGACCTCTGGACCGAGAATTTTCAATAATTTGATCATTTTCAGGTTCTCCTCAGTCCCGATGTTGCAGTATTCCACATCCTCTTTGTTTGCAATGATCTTGGGATTTTTTAGCCACGCCATTTTCATCGAACATCTTTTCCAGCGGCACTAACCCCTTCCGAATGATGTTATTTTTCATTTGTATTATGTCCCATCCCGCGATCTAGTTCTGGAAAGGGTCGTCATTACTGTGCGCATCCATGCTCCCATATTCATCGCAACAAAATTCATCGTCAATGTTTGTATTAGCGAAATGGTCGCTCATTTGGAGAAACCTCTCCACCTATTTGTCGTCTTCAAACACCTACCAGTATTTGATATTATCAGGCACTATCGACCTGTGCTTGACTTTGATTTCGTATTTTTTGTTGGGGAAGATGGGAATTTAAAAAACCGAGGTTGAGGTGGCCAATGCATCGACGATATGATTTTTCTCCCTTGGGATAACATATAGGTCATACTCTGAAAATTCCTCGAGGAGGGCCAGAGCCAAGTTTCTGTACGCTCTCATCTTGGGGTGATTTGTCTGATATATACCTTTAACCTGGTTTATGACCAGTTCGGAGTCTCCGCGCACCGATATCCTCTTTGCACCTAATTCTTTCAACACCTTCAGGCCCAGAATCAGTGCCTCATACTAGGCCATGTTGTTTGTGCATTCGAATGTGAGCTTGTATGAGAACAACTTCGTGCCCACTTCGGGGGGCCTTACCCATACGTCGACACCTTATCCTTGCTAGAAATGCCATCGAAACTCATGTTCCAGATCCCACTTTCGATGCGGTCTTTTGGGTCAACACACTCTATTGCTTCCCATGCGGTTTCCTCATCGGATGTCATGATGGTTGTCGACTCTTCCTCTTCAAAACTCAGGTCATTGTAAAATATAGAAAAACCAACCTCAGTGTTGATGGAGTATATCGGGTGGTTGTTTTGCTGCGTTTTGCTTCTTACCATGTATTTTAGTAGCACTTCTCTGTACAACCGTCTGTCCTGGCCAAAGATAGGAATGGTGGTGTATGACATGTCTATTTGCAGAGTCCCTTTTAACTTCATAACCCACGATCTGGACAACAACATGCCAAACTTAGGGGGTATGTCCGCAACGACCACATCCATAACCATGTTCTTCGAAGGAATTTGGGCTAATGACATGACCAAGTCCTTAATGAGACCCAAGCACTTGACTTTCCTCGAATCAAAGTAGAAAAGGTCCTTGTAGGGTCTAGTGATATCCAAACCCAGTTCATCCATGATCACTTTTGGCATGAGGTTGTGCAACGCGTCGAAATATAGCAATGCGTTATGCAGGGTCATGTCATGAACCTTCAGACTAAAGTAGAATGAAGGTATGTCTTCAATATCACTTGTCTCCTCAATTCGCAAACCAAACATAATAGTAGGATGATCGTCTTGTACATTTAAAGTATCGGGGGTCCCTTCCATTTTCAACATTTTAATAATCTTCTCCCGATACTCACCCTTTCTGATAAGTTCGTTGAACAGGACAAAGATTTTGATTTTAGCCATTTCATGCTCAAAGTTAAAAGGAGGACATAATTTCTCTACCTCTTTTCCACTCGCTTCTCGGCTTGCTTCTGGAGTTTTCTTCGGGGCCTCTTCCTTCGACTTTGCCTTCTCCGTTGCATCCTTGGTCATGTTGTCTGTCCTTGGTTTGCTTGTGGAAGGGGTTTCCACTGGAGGTTTCCTTACGGGATTCGTCTGCTAAGGCTCGGTAGACACTTCCTTTCTCTTGAGGTTATATTTTTCTGAAACCGCATGATGGCATTTTGATAACCTTTTCTGAACTCTTCTGTTTCCTAGGAAAACGCATCATCGATTTCCCCAATCCATGCATCGTCTGTCTCCAGCATAAAATCATCATTTCTGCTCATGTATTGATCATTTTCTCTCTTTGTCAAAAACACATGCGGGTTTTTGTCATCGCAACAATGCATTTGGTCTTCGAACATATGATCGAAGTCTTCATCCATGTAGTTGTTTTGGAATAGAGACCTTGTCTGTTGGTCACCTTGATATCTCTACTCCCTCTATTCCCTTTGTCTGATCTGAGGAACCTGACCCCTCCTGAGGTTCTGATTCCTGGGCTGGGGGTCCTGCTATTCTCGGGCAGCGGGTCTATTTCCCACATAGATTTTCTCCATTAGCTTCTCCATGGTTTTCATCATTAAGTCAAATTTGTCGTCTGTGGATCTCGACGTCGATGGTTTCATGTCTCCTTGGGGATTCTTATCGCCTCTATTGAATCTCTGCTTAATATTCGTAGACGCCATCATATTTACCTCGACTTCGATCGCATTTCTCATTATCACATATAGATTTGTTGATCTTCTTTCTCTCAACACCAATGCAAAATCGTTGTCGAAGGAGTCGGCATATCACAACTGCACAACCCCGGGAGGTGGATGAACTTCTGCAGGAATCAAGTTATAAAACTTCATGAAGCGGGCTGAGAATTCTTGCACTGTCTCCTCAAGCGCCTTCTTCATATTATTGTATTGTGTTAACCGTTGTAAGGGGTTCTTCTTGTCTCCCCATCTATTGATGAAAGATGTTTAGAACGTGACATGGTCTTGAATACTTGTTGTTCATAGGGATTTGAACCACTTCCTCACCTCTCCCGCAAAACTCTACGCGAACAACCTCATTTTCATGTCTGCATAGTCAACCTCTTCCAGGTCGACGAAATCATTGAACCAGTCCAAATGCTTCTAGGTTGAAACATTCCCTTCAACATCGTAAATCTTAATCCTCTTGCTGTAATTTTGGGGAAAATCATGCAGTTGGGCTGGCAGAATGAGGGGGGGAAATCTGGAGGCCATGGCTCTAGGAGGGTTTGGGACTTGAGGGATATTATTAGACACTGGGGCTTGGAATCTCTTCTGGTCGAAAACTATCTCATCCAAGTTGGTTTCCGATTTAGACTTGAACAAGGTTTGCTCAAACATTGCGTCAAACTCAAGGTCATCGATGCTTTGCGCATTGTATTTTGGTAAGGATAGACTTCTATCCAGGTAATAGAACAGGTTTGACACTTGCTCTCTAGTCCTACGGAGAATTTTCTCGGGGTCGTACATAGGCTCTGCAGGGTTTGGGTCAGGATTTTCTCTGGTATAGATCATCTTCGGAGCTAGGGTTCTTGAACTGCGCTACTTGGAGCTACTGGTATTTTTGACTGGAGTTTCCAGGGTAAAGGTTTCAGCCGGTACGGATGTTTGTCCCTCTGTTACCCTCAGGGGTCAAACTACAACGTTAGTCATTCTCCCAGGGAAAATCTATTCAATTTCTTCCCTGACAACGACGCCACAATGTCAGCACTCTATAAATCTACTCAGATGATAAACAAAGGACATAGGTAACTGTTTCAACCAACTTTGAGGCCCGAAACTAGATTTTCGGACATGGAGAGGGCTCTCTCGGAGACTCTATCTCCACGCGGGATATGGATTTAACGTTGTGGCTAGATTTAACACCTTTGAAATAATGGGTTCTGGTTATATTGATGCAAGAGAGTAAGACTTTGGGAAATTGACAGAAACAAATGACTCGGTGAATGAAATTGAGAGGATAAAGGCTAAGCGAGCAACAGTCTTCAGTGCAAAATCATTTTAGGCAGCGACGAGAAAATACAGGAAGTAACTCGGAGCACCACTGTGGATGAATTCAGAGTTAACTTTAAAGGAAATATGTTTTTTCTAAATTGCGTGAACAAGGGGCCCTGTGCAACGAATCCACAAGTTTGAAATTTTGTTTTGATTTAGATAGAAAATGATATGAATAAATAAAACAGGAAGTACGTAGGCAAAGAAAGGAAAATAATACATCCAACTGCTACAATTAGAATCTTTTCATCAAAACTACAAGAGTTTTGCATTAAATTTCGATCGAACTCAAATTACATACAATAACTATTGTCTATACTAATTTTTCCTGCCAACCTGTCTTACATCGAAAAGATCAAATATATAAGCCAGGGTGTTGCTTGGGCTACCCTGCTCTTTTAACTGTTATCTCTAAAAACTAGGAAACTGACTATTCTTCGTTACAAAACTCTTCGCATGACACTTTTCCAAAAATAAACAACAAATACATCTGGCTACATCATGATTGTTTATAATCCGCCACGTGGATTCGGTTATCGATCAGGTATTGTCACGGGGGATTGATGTGTCAATGCTTTCCTTCAATCAGATATCTGAGTGGACAAGTGTTTTCTAGAGTCTTGTTGTCTGCTACAACAACTATGATTTTCTGCTGCGCGCTCATTTGTTGGGGAAAAGTGTGCAACAAGTGGCTATAGACAGTCATGACCATTATCAAGATGGAAAATTGTCTTAGGGCGATGTCTCCTTCAAAAATGTCAAGATTTTCTTTCTATTTGAGGATACAGGAACAAACTCAGGTAATCTTGTTTCTTCTTCTCACTGGCGAGAATTGCGCGGGCTATCTCTTTGGTCGCTTCACATTCTCTGGAGTGTTTTGCATACCTTTCTTCTGATAGCCGATGTGCTTCGCGAAACTATACGATTGTATCATGTGCCTCTATGAGTTGTCTTTTCAACCACGTCATGTTCCCTTCACGACCTTGTGTTGTTGACACTTCAATGGTCTTTGTCACTAACTGTTGTATGAGCTTCCTATTTTCCTAGTAGAGTTCGACGATGGCTAGACTCACCTACTTCAGCTGTTGATATGTTTCTTGATCATTTGTACCCATGACATCCATCCTCCTCATTCTACTCCCACTTTCTTCGCTGGTACCTTCCAAAGGCTCTAGGAAGACAACACACATAAGTAATTTTTCAATGAATGGTCGTGCATGCAACTCACCTGAGATTCAGGTTTTCCCAGCTTCCTTATTTTTCCTTGGTATCCCTCTTCTTTGCGGTATATGTTGTTGGTGAGACATGGCTTCTGCTATCCTTCCTTCTTGTGTAGTTCTTTCCACTCCATGTTCCGCGTGGTGTGATGTCGTCGTTCCTGCGGGTAAAGGGAAAATCCCCCTTTTATCCTTGGGGATGCGTGTTGTGAGTGAGAACGAATCCCAATCACTTTGGGGCTTAGGTCTGGCGATTTTTCCCCTTCACATACCCTTATTTATGTTTTGATAGGTTTCCATGGCACGACCAGTATCTATCTTGTGCGCAGTGGATCTGACGGATGCCCAAGATGGAGAATTGGATCGACTTGGGCCTACAAGAAAACTTACAGACAGAGCCTGAATTTGATTTCATGAACAAAATGGGTGTAGAACCTATGGGATTTATAACAGATTAGATGGAAGGAGAAATCCTGTCAAATAACACTGAATTCATGGCGACTAGATGTTTCGAATCGAACTGTAGATTTTCCATAACACATCCCCACGTGTAAGGTACAAGTGATAAGGGCTGCAGGGAATACGTGATACGAACACCGCGATTTTTCATTCCTTTGGCCTTCATGATGAACTGATAATAGTTACAGAACTTTCCAACGTGACTTCCATTAACTACTTGACTTGACCTGGGGTACGTAGAGACTAACTTTTGACAGGACCCGACTTTCTGGGAACAACATACCCATACCATTTATGCATGTTTCAACTCTGACATCCCTTCCCGTTTCCAAGGGCCAACCGACCACTTGTTGACTTCGACTCCTTCATTGCTACCTACCGTACTTCACATGTTTTGACACATGGGCCATAACTTGACTGAAAATCGACTCTAATTGAAAGAAAAATGGCAGCGCTAGCACTTGGTAATGGTGAAGTTGAGGATCAACCTGGTAATGGTGAATTTGTGGATGAACCTGGTAATGGTGAAGTTGGGGTTGAACCTAATAATGATGAATTGTATAATGGTATGCATTGTCATTCATTGTCCTTATAAATGGATCTCCTTCTAATTTTTTTCGCTCTATAAGAGACCTCCATCAAGGATTCCCTCTTTCCCCCTTTCTCTTGTTAATTGTGGCGGAGGGTCTAAGCAGGCTTATCCATGAGGCACGGAGCAAAGGTCTCCTAAACGGATTCAAGATTATAGATTCTGAGTTCATTTCTCATTTTATTTTTCTAGATGATGTAATGCTCTTTGGTGCAGGTAATATAAAAGAATTTCAAGTTATTAGAGGCATATTGCATTTATTTTTCTCGACCATAGGAATGAAGTTGAACAAAGGAAAATCTTCAATTAGGTTCAATTCTTTGGGAATGGAAGCTCATGAACAGATAGAAAATTTTCTTCCATATGCATTATCAGACATTGATAAGGGGATAAAATATTTGGGATTTGAGCTTAAGCCAAATTCTTATGGTTATGCAGATTGCTATTGGTTATTTATGAAAATCCAAGCACAGATTGATATGTGGGTGAACCAGATTCTCTCCCATGGTGGTCAACTGATCATAATAAAGTCAGTCTTGTGTAGCATACCGATTTATTTGGCTACTATAGTGAATATTCCAAAAGGTATTCTGGTAAAGATCCACAAAGCCTATTTTATTTTCTTTTAGTTGGGGAAAAAACAGGTTGAAGGTACCTCTTGTAAAATCATCTCAGTTAACTATGCCAAAGAATCTTGGATGGTGGGGAATCCAAAATCTGGTTTAGTTAAATAAATCTTTAGCTGCAAAAATTTTGTGGAGACTCATCCATAATAGGATGTTGTGGGGAAGAGTTTTGATCTCAAAATATATGTGATCCAGGTGGATATTGGTGGCCACCCACCTATTCCAACTGGTTCCTCTTGTTTGTTTTTGTTCAACACGTTCTTCTGTACTTCTTGTAATTGTGGGATCTACACTTTTGGGGTTGTTTGAATCCCCACACATCCTCCAGGTGGATACTGGTGGCCTCTCCCCTAATCCAACTGGCTTATTTTGTATGTTTTCATGTCAACACATCTTATTGTACTTCAGGGCCGTTTTGGGGCCCAAAACATCATATTTTTGGCTTGCCACAGTCAAACTATAGACGAAGTTAGAGTTTGACAATATAATGTTTATTTCTATGAAAGACCTTTCCAACGGGCTATCACACGCCTAAAATAAAGGTCGTATACAAAAGTTACGACCCTGGGAAGTTGAGGTACCAACTTACACCAACTTACCTATAGGGGCCCACATGAATTTTGGCATTTCACCTTCTAGGGTTAGGTTTTTGGATGTCTAGGGTTTTGGAATTCATGAATAATATCAAAAAGGCATTTGGAGCCTTATTGCAATCAATTTTTCTCAGACGGATGCGCGTAGCAGCCACATCTGTTCTCAAAGATGGCTACCACCATTCGAGCAAGTGTTTCAGTTCTGCAGTTTTACAATTTCATTCTATTTCACTATTTAATAGAAGATATTGTTCACTGGATATCTATGTTATTATTCATATCTCTGTGTTTATTGTATTCATTATGTTAATCAGTTCATTCTGCTCCTAAATTTGGATCAATATGGCTGGGAAATCCATAAAAGAATGGTTCTGGACACCCATGAAATCAATCCCAATGAGTTCTATAGGTTGGAAAGTGATGGTGGACACTTTTCCTTTGATAGGTGAAATGACAATACAGAGAGTAGGTGATGGAAGGAGTATCCATGTCAGGGAAGACCCTTGGGAAGGCTTGGCTGAGGAGTTCAAGCTCTCTGAGGAACTAGTGGGAAGACTCCATAATTTGGGAGTTTTTTCATTGATGGATGCAATGTCACAAAGGATGGATATCACAAGTTGATCTAATTGGAAATCATCAATGGATTTGAACCTTAAAGGAGGACCACAGTATGAATGGAATGTATTTACATGGATCCTTAAATCAAATTTTTTATATGTCTGGAGGAGGATGAAGCTAACACTTTGAGTTGGGAAAAAAATGTGAAATTAGGCACCTATATGGCAAAGTTGGGGTATTTGGTGTTGGCATAGGGTTCCCTCAAAGGTGGAATAAAATGGTGGTGTTAAACGATCTGGAAGTGGCATGCCCCGAAAAAAAATGAGAGTCCTCTTCTAGTTGTCTGTGAAAGAAAAAATACTCACTTAGGTTGTAGGTTTTCACTGCACTTGGATTGGGATGAGTCGATTCTCTTTATGTCATTTGGACCATGAAACAAAAATCCATTTGTGTTTACAATGTCCCTTTGCAAAACGGGTATGGAATCAAGTGGGTATGGTGAATAAAATTCCTTATATATTACTCGAAGGAAGTATGGAAGAATGGTTAGATTCGTGGAGAAGAGAAATAGCAGTCAGAGAGGTAGAAACGCTACCTTGTTTCTTCTTGTATTTCATTTGGTGGTCAAGGAACATAAGTATTTTTCAGGAGAAGTATATCCCTCTAGAAGTAGTGGTTGGTTTGGCTCACAAGTTGGAAGTAGAATTTAGGAAAGAAACAAAAATGGTAAAGAGATGAAAGGTCATAATGTCAAATTTGATTGAAGGTACCCCTTGGGTTTTTTTTGATGGGGAAAGTCAAGGGTAGCCTCCATAGTTTGGAGTGGGTGTGGTCTTATATATTTCAACAAATCATCACTTTGAGGTCAGATACTCACTAGGGTGAGGATCAAATATGAAGGTAGAGTTAACTGCTCTATGGGATTTATTGTTTCTTATCAACTCTCTAAACTTGAGGAAAGTACACATCTTTGGAGACTCTCAGGTGGTAGTGTACATGGTCAAGGGAAAGGTGCATACTTAGGTGGTGCGCTTTCAACCATTGATGAAGAGGATTCATGGTCTATTGGGTGAGATGAATGTGTACTCACGTGCTCATGTTTACAGAGAATTGAACTCAATTGCTGAAAATATCTCAAAGTATGATCTGTCTCTCGAAGCAGGGGCCTTTTTATGTCAATAAGTTTTTAATGACAAACTTTGTGAGGAGATGTCCTTCCAACTCTAACATCTCTTTTTTTATCAAGTTGGTAATTAATCACAAAATTTGGGACATAATGTGAGACAATATGTGTAATAGTTTTCTATAAAGTACCTATTATGAGGAAATGATAGGTTTGTTTTAGAAGGGAGGAGATTTGTTTTGAAAAAAATTGAGGGATAAGGATAGAAATGGAGAAAAAAGGGCAGTCCTTTTGTATAAAGGACTGTAATATGTATATTTTCTTTTAGGAAATATAATGTCAAGCTCATGGTATATGCCTGGCTAAGTTTTGATTTTTTCAAAAGTGTAGATACTAGCACAAAACTAGATGATCCACCAAGAAAGGCCTCTATTCGTAGAAGCTTGCATATGCATACATCCAAGGAAGATATGAAAAAGCTCAAGTATGCATTAGAACATTTGCAATGTTGTTGAACCAAAAGAACATGTCCTAGATTAAAGGAGCAAAGCATTTTGTACTTAATGGATTACATTTGTTAGATCTAGATTCATCTAGCTTATTTTGTAATTACCTTAAGAAGGCTATAAATATATGTTTGGTTTATGTTCATAGGTTAGCTTGATCTATTTCAAGAGTTTTTCATTATTAGCACACCTATTGTAAGGTTGCAACCTAGATGTAATGCGTTATAAGATAATATAATGGAGATACAAGGGAGGTCTGCTTACTTCTTTGTTATGATATGTTACATGGATGATGTTTTCATTCTTGCATTTCTTATTTATCAATGGTTTACATTTTAATAATTGAATAAGGTTAAAAGTTAAAGAATTATATATTAGAATCTACACTCTATTGTTTCCCCTTGTTCTACACAACCATTAATCAAAACTATCATACATGCCTCAAGTGAGAGCTCCTTCCTTTGTAAAGTTCAAAATATTGGCATCCTACACTATAATGGAACTTTGTTGGACAACCTCTATGGACAATGGATATCTGAAAGAGACAAAACATTAGTTATGTTGCTAGAATTTGGGGTCCCAACCATGAGACATGTAGCCACTAAACAAGGAATTAAAGTTTTAACCCTCAGTGGACCAATTAACGACAATCTTAATGGAGAAGGTCTCTAAAAGAGGACTAGAATTTAAAAAAAAAATGCATAGACAATGCGAATATAATAAAATGCAATAGAATATGAAAGCATGAAATAACATGAGTCCAATCTACTAAATGACTTTGGGGATAACCTCCAAAATAACTACACATTACCCTAACTAGCAAACCCAAAATTTTATCACATACACATAAATAAAATTTACAACAACACCATGTTGATTAATTCATGCATCTAATAGCATATATAAAAACCCATGAGTGAAACAATTCAAGAAAACGCACAACAACATTCAAATAAAATGTATACACAACATAATTAACATAGAAAACACAACAAAAAACTTATATGTTTAAAGATGAACCAATTGGTTGTGTACAAGGGACATTCCTCCCATCGATAGGTGCTTCTTTTCCATTTCTCTCAATAGTACGCCACCCTCGAGCTAAGACTATGAGTCCAAAAGGAGGTTTGGCCTCTTGGCTGTCCACTCTCCACATTCAACAACCCAAAACCTAAGTTCTACTCCAACAACCATTCCAATCCACCAACTCTCTCTTTCCCCACAACCTGCATAACGTAAGGAATGGGATCCCCCTTCTCTGTTAGGATATTTAGACACTTAGGAGTTAGTTAAGATCTACTTGGTCTAATATGTCGTTAGGTAAAAGTGTGTTTCTTTAGTATGCATTTGTAGTTAGGAAATCCGATGGTCACGAAATGTTCCCGACATAGAGTGATCCGACGGTTCATACTCTCCTCGATCTTAATGGCCATTGATCCTTGGCTTAACACCCGATTGGTCCATGATCTCTATTTAAAGAGCATGGAGGGCCATTTGCCGATGATCGATT
>SNQJ01S0057849.1:9656-23143 GCA_010110895.2 Picea sitchensis
CTAATAAAGTGAAATACTTGCACCCTATCTAGCTAACCACATATATAGATCTACAAGACTACTCTTTGCAAGATCTACTCAAATAAAATACTTTACCTAAGATCCATTCATGCAACCATCATATCAAATTGAAACAAATTTACTTCATGTGTTTTAAGAACCAAAATACTTATAGCTCTTCCCAAAATCCTACAAAGTTTCTTTTATTATTGCATCAAGAAATGGGATCTTGGAGAAATACTTGCTCCAAAACCCTAAGAGAAGAAAAATGAAAATGGATGGAATAGAGAGAGAGTGTGGAAAATCAAGTAGCATAACATTAACTCAAGATATGGTGTGTTGGGAATGAGGAAATGGATCTATTTATACTTGGAGAGGCAAACCTACCTCTCTGGGATTAATGCCAAGTGTCCACCACCAAGCACAAGATGAGATCCCAAGGCTAGGGCACACCATCTAGGGTTGAGATCATAGATCTAGGGTGTAGATTGGTGAGGGAGGTGTTGGGATCAAGCAAAGAGTAGTGGGAGGTCTATGGGATTCGTTCCAAGGGAGAGGAAGAGGCCTAAGACAATAAAAACGAATTTTTCTTGGAGATCCACAAGAGGAGGGGGNTTGGAGGGCGCACCACATGGGGGAGAGGAAAGGAAAGGAGAGCAATAAAAGAGGTAAAGGGGATTGGAGAGGCATTGGGATAAAGAAAAGAGGTAGTGGGAGGCTAGGAAATGCGTGCCAAGGGATAGCATAAGTCTTCCATTAATTTCTTTATCATTTTTTTACTTTTTGGAGACTTTCTAGAAGGAAGGCACACCACTCTAGGAAAAGTGACATTTTTGCTTTATGGCTAGGTGGGGGGGGTGATGTGAGGGTTGGAAAAGGTTAGGAAAAATCTCTTTCACCTTTATCCATCTTTACATCATCCTCTAATTCATTATTACAAAATTTCATTTTTGCCATGTTTGGACTTTAACAATTAAAATTGTTGTTTTTGATTGACTGACACTTCGAGTGGACAAACCCATAGCAGAAGTTGTCCGACTGAGCTGAAACTTGGTCCATGGATGTAGGGGGTGCTATTCCATTTTTTTGAGCACAAATACCCCTATCAAAAGTCCAAAGACCTAGTTTTTACAATTTTTGCTAAAAAATAATTAATTAATTAAATAATTAAACCTCCAAACTTAAATAAATTTAATTAATTAAAAAAAAATAATCTAGACTTGACGGAATTCCGCGAAACTTTCTAAGATGTCTTGCATGGTCATTTACAATGATTCCCTACAATAGTTACCAGGAGATAATCCCACTATGATGTCGTTCACCACTTTGGAGGAATTATTGTAAGTGTGAGGGAAAAACTCAAGGGAAATCAATAAGGTTGAAAAGCTCTATTGATAACTTGAGGATTAAAAACCCTCGGTGAAAAGAACTCCCACAGTGAAACGATCCAAAGGTAACTGACCTAACTATGACCAATGCAGACCTATTACATTATTGACCCACGCAAGGGTGCGAAAATTCCAGTTACAAAAGGAAGTGTTGGGGTCAAACAATGCCCTGTAGAACCAAAAATCTTCAACAAATGAGCATCTGATGATGTGTCTCTTCATGGCACATGGAGTTGGCCACCTGTGTTGGAGAGGCGGTCAACAAATACCAACCTACTGAAGACACCAATCTCCTTAGTTGATATCCAATTCAGTAAGACCTGTATAAGTACCAATCTAATATCTTCATACACAGTACTTTTAACTTTTCATGCATGATTCATACCTCATGCATTTTACAACATCATCATACCCTTAACTTTAATGCTCTAATGCCTCTCCTTGCTTCATACCCCAGACATAGCTTTAAACCCTAGTTAGATTTAGCCTTCATGCCCTAGAGAACCTCATAACATCATTCCTAGAATATAATTCTAGACTGCAACATCACAATCTCAAAACAACGCACTTTGTAGCATCATAGACCTTAATCCTTCATAGCACACCCTTAAAACTCCAAGAAAACTCATCTTGTGCATCTTTTAGACCCCAAGAATATTTCCCAGCTCCTCTTGCGCACCTCATTTATCTTTTGTGCACTTGTACTTGCTCTTATTTCTTGGATACACATCAAATGCGCACATCTATCTTGCATTTATAGTGTTTTTGCGTTAACTTAAGGGGTCTACTTGTAAAACTGGTTGGGCCGACCTATACTTTTTGGATGGGCCAACCTGATAGAATGTTTCATATCTCCTCATTCTTATGAAGTTAGAGGGAGTGCCTAAATTGTTGAAAATGTATCGGAATAAACTTTTAAACCATACATCCTATCCTCCCATTTGAGCTAGGTATTTAGAGTAAAAAAGGCCTTCAAAGATAGGGTATCCAAATTGAGCATCAAAAATCCAAAAACATATTTCCAACAATGTCCATCTTGCAATATTTATCTTGGACATCTGTGGTCTCCCCCTCTCTTTGACATAAAGGACAATAATATTTCCAACATCAACCTTGACTTAGTTAATAAAGCAACCAATATAGGGGGTTGTAGACTTGAATTGGCTTTCTATATGATCCTTTGAGGTTGCTAGGGAATCCTCCCTTGTGTTGGATCTGTATCCTTCACTAAAATGAGTGAATTACTTGCTTAGATGACAGTGGTAAATACTTCTCAATGAGACATGAACTTTGGGGTGAGAGAAGTGAACCTTGATGATACCTTTACCCCTATAAAGCATGACGACATAGCCATTGGAGGCTCTCACACCAACACTTGTCGATTTTGAGGGAATGTTTTGATGTGTTTCCATTTTATCTTTATGCTAAATGCTATTTAGAGGATCTACCTTGACCTATCCACCTTCTATCATGGATATTTTACATTTTTAGGGGTTTTTGAGGACTAAAGTGCTAGGGTTTCCTCATATTAGAAGGCTAACGCTCCCTGATTGTAAAGTGACAACTCATGTTTGTGGATAATCACTTCTATAGTCTTCTTATCTTCTTTTCTCATCATGGAGTTCTTATGCACATGTCTTGGAGATTGATTTGTGGACGATTCATGAATTATGGTTTCCTCATGCATAGTGACATGGTATAATAATTGTTCTTTATAAGTATTTATTTTTGTTCTTAGTGTTTTAAATACACACTTTATCTAATTGTTGATAACTTGTATGCTATCATGTTTCCCTTGGATAATTTTTTTAGAAACCCTAAGAAGCATTGTAATTGTTCTTCGCCTTCCTTGTTAGTCATTTATATAAAGCTAGCTAGAGCATATAAGGTCAAATTTAGGGATTGTGATTGTACATCCCTCTAAGCTTGTCCTTATTGGTGAAGTTCTAGAGCTTGTGATTGTACAAATCTAGGGTATGACCTATTTTCCATTTGGATATCTTTCTAGAAGTCATAGAAAGCATAGGACGACATCAAGGATTGTGATTGTACACCCCCCTGCGTAGGAATTGTGATTGTACATCCCCCTAATTTGTTTTCCTAAAGGAATAAACCTAGGGATTGTGATTGTACATCCCCCTAGAGCCTTACCATTGAGTTTTCTTTTTCTTTTTTCCTCCTTGAAGGTTGCATTGACTCCATATGCCCAAGGATTTAAGAAGGCACTAGTCTTTCTCTTGTTGCAAGTGATAAAAAACCCTAGTTTAGCTTTCTTTCTCTATCAGCGTCTTGTGTTAGCTTAGGATTAATTGCATTGCATTTTCATTGGTTATCATCCCTAGCTTAATGCCTTGCATGTTAACTTAGAATCATCATCTAACACCATTAATGTTGCAATAATTGCATTTTTAGCCATTCGAGTTTATCATCTTGCATGCATTTAATATAGTTAGGTGGTCTTCACACCCACACGTGTCATATTTGATGGGACATATTGATGTATTTTCAATTTATCTTTATGTTAGAGGTTATTTTGGGGGTCTTCTTTGACCTGTCCACATTGTATCATGGATATTTTACATTTTTAGGGGTTTTTGAGAATGAAAGCCCTAGGGTTTCCTCATATAATAAGGCTAGCGCTCCCTAATTTTAAAATGATAACTCATGTTTGTGGAGAATCACTTCTATAATCTTCTTATCTTTTTTTCTCATCATGGAGTACTTATGCACACCTCTTGGAGAGTGATTTGTGGATGGTTCTTCTTTTTTGATGGATGATTCATGAACTAGGGTTTCCTCATGCATAGGAACATGGTATAGTTATTGTTGTTTCCAAGTATTTATATTTGCTCTTGGTGTTTTAAGTACATGATTTTTCCAATTGTTGATAAGTTGTATGTTGTCTTGTTTCGCTTGGATGATTTTGTTAGAAACCCTAAGAAGGATTGTAATTTTGCATCCCCTTCCTTGTTAATCATTTATCTCAAGCTTGCTAGAGTATATAAGGTCAAATTTAGGGATTGTGATTGTACATCCCCCTAAGCCTTTCCTTATTGGTAACGTTCTAGAGCTTGTGATGGTGCAACTCTAGGGATTGACCTATTTTCCACTTGGATCTCTTTCTCGAAGTAATAGAAAGCATAGGACATCATTAGAGATTGTGATTGTACATCCCCCTAACTTGTTTTCCTAAAGGATTAAACCTAGGGATTGTGATTGTACATCCCTTGTGATTTAAGAAGGAATTAGTGTTTCTCTTGTTGCAAGTTATAAGAAACCTTAGTTTAGCTTTGCTTCTTTCTCAACATCTTGGGTTAAATTAGGATTAATTGCATTGCATTTTCATTGGTTATCATCGCTAGCTTAATGGATTGCATGTTAACTTAGAATCATCGTGTAGCACCATTAATGCTGGAATAGATGCATTTTCAGTTATTTGAGTTCATCATCTTCCCTGTATTTAATATCGTTTAATGGTCTTTCTTTCAAGCGATCATTGGTTTATGGTTTGTTAGTCTTTCACTTTATAATTGGCGTATCTTCCATATCATCATTTATGATTTTAGGAATGATTTATTACTGCCGTTATAAACTTGTTACATGTTGAAGTATCTTATCTTTCATTCACGTTTATTTACAACGTACCTTTTTCTTTTGATAGCTAGTGTTTTAGGGCATTTAATTTACTTTTCTAGCTTAGTAAATATCATTGATATTCTTAACAACACCCCTCACACATGCACAATAGATTTTCTTTGTTTAATCCATCTTGACCTTGTGCTTAAACTTGACTTAGAAAATCAAGCAACCCAGATAGTGGTTCATAGGCTTGACTTGGCTAGCTATAGTAACAATTGAGGTTGCTAGGGAAGTGTCTCTTGTTTTCTATCTCTATCCTTCTCTAAAAAGAGGGATGTACTTAAGTGACAATGGAAAATACTTCCACATGAGACATGACCTTTGTGGGAGAGATGTGTCACTTGATGATACCTTTATGATTCTAGATCATGATGTCATAGCCTTTTGAGGCTCTCACACCCACATGTGTCATTCTTGAGGGGACATATTGATGTATTTTCATTTGATCTTTATGTTAGAGGATATTTTGCGGGTCTTCTTTGACCTATCCACCTTTTGTATGTTGAATTTTTTAATAATCTAGGCTTAAGCATGAAGTTCATTCCATTTTAGCATTTTACTTAAACCATAATCGATTATGTTGCAGCAACCAAGATCACAAGAAGAAACACCATGCACAAGTACACATGAAGTATCTTGGGAAACCCTTCTCAATAAGGGAAGAAAATCCAGCCAAATCCTTTGCCATATTCTTCAGGAGAAAGACCTTCACCACCAAGAAAACCTAGCACACAAGAGGGTGCTTGCAAACCCTAGAAGACTAATGCCCAAGAGAGGTGCGCACTTATCCCAAGAAGATGTACTTGCTGAAATTTGCAAACTCACATAAGAGATATGATTCCTCAATGGGGAATTTACCTTTACTTATATTAGACTTGACCTGTCAACAAAAGTGTCTATTGGTACAATAGGGCCAACCTCTCTATCTCATAATTTAATTAATATTAACCAGATTAATTATCTTTTACATTAATTATCAATTACATTAAGGTGGGGCGAACCTGTACCCTTTACATTACAATTAGGGTTATAGGCAGGTCTGACTCTTGAACAATATAGCAAGGGATTTCATACACCCACTAGTGCTCAACCACTAGGGGCACATCCATAGGGATGTCCATATCTCTGGCTCACTGCATTACACAAAAGAACCACTCTCACTAGTGCTCAACCACTAGGATCACGTTCACCTGTGCTTGTCCACATGCATGTCCACTCAACATATCTTTTTTCCCACTGCATTACACATGAGAGTCATCTGGAGTTCATCATCAACTCTCTTCTCAGAGGAGGCTAATACATCATCTTCATCTCTGTCTCATGACGATGCACCCATCTCTTTGGGAATTCACACGCTCACCTTGTGCTCAGCCACATGCACATCCAACTCTGCAAATCTCCTTTCTCGCTGCGTTACACAGGAGAATCATCTGGAGTTCTTCTTAACTTTCTGTAAGGAGGAGGCCATCTCTACGTTCCAGCTCTGTCTCAGATAGGAACCACACACCCCTCTCAGGGGCTCTCTCTCAGGTTTGTGTCTTGGAGAATGTATCACGCAGCTGTAATCATCAACACTCTCTCTCAGATAGGGATGCATTCTATACTAAGTCTCAGACGGATGTACTTTGAACTTTGTCTTGGCTGTAGTCATCAACACTCCCTCTTAACTAGGGAGGTATCCTTCACCAAGCTAATTTGGTGATGATGTCTGCAATCTGCTCATGTGTAGGAAGGTACTGCATGTGTACTATTTTCCTCTGCATAATGTCTCTGATATAATGATATTTTATCTCAACGTGTTTTGATCTATCATGAAACACTAGGTTCTCAAAGAGCTTTATACACAACTTTGGTTATCATCATAGAATCCATCTCATTATCATGTAAATCTGTCAGAAGCTTATGGAGTTGCACTGCTTCGCACACTCAATGATACATACTCTGCTTCTGTGGTTTTCAAGGCCATAGAGATTTGTTTCCTACTGCACGGGAAAACCATGGCAAACTTCACAGTAAAACAACATCTGGATGTTCTCTTCCGGTCCACTGTACTCTCTGCTCAATCTGTATCGGCATATCCTGCAAACTCAAGTTCACACTAGAGGCATATCTCAGGCCATATCCCACTGTGCCTTGTATATATCTCAATACATGTTTTGTTGTTGTCCAATGAGTCTGTCTCAGTTGACTCATGGAATGACTGAGTACATTCACTGCATAACATGAATCAAGTCTGGTGTTAACCAGATACATCAGTGGTCCAATCAGCTATGGATCAGTCTTGTCTAAATCATTGTCAATCTTTTTCTTCAAATCCATCACTGTGGATTTTCATCCTATCATACTGAACTTATTTAATATTCCCACTGTATATTTTCCTTGACTCAGGAAAATCTCATCGGTCCTCTGTCATACTTCTTGTCCCAAGAAATAGTGCATCATACTCAGATCCTTCATCTTGAAATCATAAGTCAAAGCTTACTAGTATCCAACAACAAGGCTTTCTGAACAAGTCATCAAAATCAGGATCTCGTTACAACACTGTAATAATATAGGTTTGGATCAACAACACTCTTGTTGAGAACCCAAACTTATCAAGAATCTATCCATCTGATATAGTTTCCAACTCATGGATAGTAGTACGGATGGAAGTGTATCGGGATTACTGGATCAAGTGTCTCATCATAGACAACTCCCTCTATTTAGGAGAATCCTCTAGCTATAAATCTCGCTTTGTATTTCTCGACACTTCCATGAGATGCATTATTGATCTTATAGATCCACTTGGAAGTCACCACAGAATTCCCTTCTGGCCCCTGAACAATATCTTATACATCATTGTTTAAGATATACTGGTATTCTTTTGTTATGGCATCTTGCCATACCTATTCTCCTGTTGCTTCTCCAAGGCAAGGAGGCTCAGAATCAATGAAGTAGCTCATGACTGAAGGATAGCTCGAAAATCTCTTTTGCTTTCTTGGGATGTGCCTTGAGAGGCTTGTATGTTTTTATGCCTCCTGCAGAGTGAGCCTAGGTCGGCCTTTTATTCCCTACTGCAATATCTTTGAACATATCAACTGGATCAGTTGGAATAATGTCTGTCTCCCTCTAAACTGCTGAAGGGGGAGAAGGTATTGTCTCACTGTCAATCTCCATCTGAGATTCTCTGGATCTTTGAAAGGCTCTCTCTTCTTTAAGGTCAACATCTCTGCTTGTCTCAATCTGTCTTTGACCAGGGATGTCGATTTGGAATGTCTTCAAAGATTCACTGTTATCCCATAAACGTATCCTTTCTTCCTGAAGGGTCTAGCTTGGACTTCTTCTCTTTGGGTACATGAAAATACACTGGGCACCCAAATATCCTGAAGTGTTCAATCTCAGGCTTCACTCCGGTGAAGGCTTCTTCGGGAGTTATGTTTTTCAAATTTTGGTGAAGGCTCTTGTTTTGAACATATACTGTGTCATGCATGCTTCTGCCCATAAAATCATAGAAAGATTATGATCATGCATTATTGCATTGGCTGCCTCAATGATCGTTCTATTCTTCCTCTTTCTCAAATAGTTTTGACTCCCTCTGAGTCAAGTGACTCCCTCTGAAGGATAAACATCTTCCTTTGTTGTTAACCTGTCTGGAACAAGAAAACAAGAGGAACCAAAGCAAGAATATCTCCTAAAGGAGAATAATGAGTACATCTCTAGAATCAAAACAATTTAAGGATTGTTGTCACAACTACAACACCTACTTGTAATGTAGCAAACTTTAGAAATATAGGTTTAAAGGAATGACAATTTCAACATTCGAACCTCGAGTCTTCACTTCCAGTGTGTTGTTCCTTTGAATGCATTGAGATCTCTCTGGATCCATGACTTCAGCAAAAGGTTCCTTCCTCCTGCACTTTCCCTCCTAACAATGATACAAATAATATATATATACAAGTGCATACCTGAGGGTGCTGATATGATTTCTCTAGTGGCACCTGGTTGATCTCTGTCCTCTTGACATCCTCATGAAGAGGGTAGTCGTAGTGTCACTTTTTTGTATCACCCACAAAAAGCCTTGCTCTTAAGTCTTGTCTTCCAGGAACTTGAAGTTGCTTGATCCATCAAGCTTATCTTCCATCATAGTTCTTGTTCATCATAATTTTAGATTCTTCACAACCCCTTGTCAATTGGGCTAGAAAACCTAACAGGTAGCTAGGCTAGCACTTTTAGGTTTTGTTGGACTTATGATTGCCAATAATAAGCCTTTGAAATGTAGAACACTGGTCGGCTGAAGAGCTCCTTCAATGAGTTGCAAAAACCCTAATACTGAAATTTCTGCAGAAATTAGCGAAAACCTAGAAACCCTAGGGCCAAAAAGTCAAAATGCTTGGAAATGAAATCTGAAGCTTGTTGGAGGTGCGCTGAAGGAGGCCATACACTCCTATGCACTTTTTAGCCCCAACGTCCAAGTGACAAGTGCTGAAACTCCTCAAAGAGGTAGGTCGTATGAAATTTCTGGAAACCCTAGGAGGGCCGTACAGTTTTGCAGATGAGAGAGGATGACTAAAATTTGCTTTTGCAATGGGTTCTTCAAGACCTATGCTCTGAAACCATGTTGAATTTTTTAATAAGCTAGGCTTAAGCATGAAGTTCATTCCATTTTAGCATTTTACTTAAACCATAATCAATTATGTTGCAGCAACCAAGATCACAAGAAGAAACACCATGCACAAGTACATAAGAAGTATCCTGGGAAACCCTTCTCAACAAGGGAAGAAAACCAAGCCAAATCCTATGCTATATTCTTCAAGAGAAAGACCTTCATCACCAAGAAAACCTAGCACACACGAGGGTGCTTGCAAACCCTAGAAGACTAACGTCCAAGAGAGGTGCGCACTTATCCCAAGAAGATGTACTCGCTGAAATTTCCAAACTCACATAAGAGATATGATTCCTCAATGGAGAATTTACCTTTACTTATATTAGACTTGACCTGTCAACAAAAGTGTCTATTGGCACAACAGGGCCGACCTCTCTATCTCATAATATAATTAATATTAACCAGATTAATTATCTTTTACATTAATTGTCAATTACATTAAGTTGGGGTCGCCCTGTACCCTTTACATTACAATTAGGGTTACAGGCAGGTTTGAGTCTTGAACAATATAGCAAGGGATCTCATACACCCACTAGTGCTCAGCCACTAGGGGCATATCCATAGGGATGTCCATATCTCTGGCTCACTGCATTACACAGAAGAACCACTCTCATTAGTGCTCAATCACTAGGATCACGTTCACCTGTGCTCGTCCACAGGCACGTCCACTCAACAGATCTTCTTTTCCACTGCATTACACATGAGAGTCATCTGGAGTTCATCATCAACTCTCTGCTCAGAGGAGGCTAATACATCATCTTCATCTCTGTCTCATGACGATGCATCCAACTCTTTGGGAATTCACATGTTCACCTTGTGCTCAACCACAACACGTCCAACTCTGCAGATCTCCTTTCTCGCTGTGTTACACGGGAGAATGATCTGGAGTTCTTCTCGACTCTTTGTAAGGAGGAGGCCATCTCTACATTCCATTTGTGTCTCACATAGGAACCACACACCCCTCTCAGGGGCTCTCTCTCAGGTTTGTGTCCAGGAGAATGTCTCACACAACTGTAATCATCAACATTGTATTGGATATTTTACATTTTTTGGGGTTTTTGAGAACGAAAGTGTTAGGGTTGCCTCATATAAGAAGGCTAGCGCTCCCTAATTGTAAAATGATAACTCATGTTTGTGGAGAATCACTTCTTTAATATTCTTATCTTCTTTTCTCATCATGTAGTACTTATGCGCACCTCTTGGAGAGTGATTTGTGGATGCTTCTCTTGTTTTTGATGGATGATTTATGAACTAGTGTTTCYTCATGCATAGCGACATGGTATAGTAATTGTTATTTCCAAGTATTTATATTTTTTCTTGGTGTTTTAAGTACATGCTTTATCTGATTGTTGATAAGTTGTATGTTGTCTTGTTTCCCTAGGATAATTTTGTTAGAAACCCTTAGAAGGATTGTAATTATGCATCCCCTTGTTAATCATTTATCTCAAGCTTGCTAGAGTATATAAGGTAAAATTTAGGGATTGTGATTGTACATCCCCCTAAGCCGTTCCTTATTGGTGATGTTCTAGAGCTTTTGATTGTACCAATCTAGGGATTGACCTATTTTCCCCTTGGATCTCTTGTTAGAAGTCATAGAAATCATAGGACTTCATTAGGTATTGTGATTGTACATCCCCCTAGCTTGTTTTACTAAAGGATTAAATGTAGGGATTGTGATTGTACATCCCCCTAACTTGTTTTCCTAAAGGATTAAATGTAGGGATTGTGACTATACATCCCTTATGATTTAAGAAGGCACTAGTCTTTCTCTTGTTGTAAGTTATAAGACACCTTAGTTTAGCTTTCTTTCTCTCTCAACGTCTTGGGTTAGCTTAGGATTAATTGCATTGCATTTTCATTGGTTATCATCCCTAGCTTAACGCCTTGCATGTTAACTTAGAATCATCATCTAGCACTGTTAATGCTGCAATCACTGCATTTTCAACTATTCGGGTTTACCATCTTCCCTGTATTTAATATAGTTCAATGGTCTTTCTTTCAAGCGATCATTGGTTTATGGTTTGTTAGTCTTTTACTTTATAATTGGTATATCTTCCATAACATCATTTCGGATTTTAGGACTGATTTCTTACTACGCTTATAAAATTGTTACATGCTGAATTATCTTATCTTTGATTCATGTTTATTTACAGCGTAACTTTTCTTTTGATAGCTAGTGTTTCAGGGCATTTAATTCACTTTTCTAGCTTAGTAATATTATTCATTTTCTTGACACCCCTCATACACGCACAATTTATTTGCTTTGTTTAATCCATCTTGACCTTGACCTTGACCTTAACCTTAACTTCGCAAATCAAACAACGAAGATAGGGGTTCGTAGACGTGCATTGGCTTGCTATAGGATCAATTGAAGTTGCTAGGGAAGCCTCTCTTGTTTTCGATCTCTATCTTTTACTAAAACAAGGTAAGTACTTGCTTAGGTGACATTTGTAAATACTTCTGCATGAGACATGACCTTTGGGGTGATAGATGTGACATTTAGCGATACCTTTACACTTATAGAGCATGACATCATAGCCTTTGGAGGCTCTCACACCTACACGTGTCATTTTTTAGGGGACTTATTGATGTATTTTCATTTTATCTTTATGCTAGAGGCTATTTTGGGGGGCGGCCTTGACATATCCACCTTGTATCATGGATAGTTTACATTTTTAAGGATAGTTCCCATCTTCTTTTCTCATCATGGAGTACTTATGTGCACCTCTTGGGGAGTGATTTGTGGATCCTACTCTTGTTTTTTATGGATGATTCATGAATTAGGGTTTCATCATGCATGGTGAGATGGTATAGTAAGTTTTCTTTTCATGTATTTATGTTTGTTCTTGGTGTTTTAAGTATATGCTCTGTCTAATTGTTTATAATTTGCACGCTATCTTGTTTCCCTTGGATAATTTTGTTATAAACCCTAAGAAGGATTGTAATTTTGCAACGCCTTCCTTAAGCTTGCTAAAGCATATATGGTCAAATTTAGGGATTATGACTGTACATCCCCTTAAACTTGTCTTTATTGGTGAAGTTCTAGAGCTTGTTATTGTACAACTCTATGGTTTGACCTATTTTCCATGTGGATCTCTTTATTTTCCATGTGGATCTCTTGCTAGAAGTCGTAGAAAGCATAGGATGGCATTAGGAATCGTGATTATACATCCCCCTAACTTGTTTTCCTAAAGGATTAAACCTAGGGATTGTGATTGTACATCCCCCTAACTTGTTTTCCTAAAGGATTAAACCTAGGGATTGTGATTGTACATCCCCCTAGAGTTTAAGCCTTGAGTTTACTTTGCGTAAGTTAGTAATTTACTTTTTTATCTTAGTAAATATTGTTGATTTTCTTAACAACATCCCTCCTACACGCATAATTGATTTTCTTTGTCCAATCCATCTTGACCTTGCCCTTAGCCTTGACTTAGATAATCAAGCAACCGAGATAGGGGTTTGTAGACTTGCCTTGGCTTGCTATATGATCCTTGAGATAGCTAGGGAAGCCTCCTTTGTGTTGGATCTTTATGTTAGATTTTGGTAGCTCGGAGGTACTTCTACATTGGCTGCCCCAACATGTAGAAGAGATCGAGTATATTTCTCTCTTAAGTGATTTTATAAAGTGATTTTCTTAAGTCAAGTTGATCCTTTTAATATTTAATGGGTAAAAGTGACTTTTAAGTTACTTAAGTGATTTAAGTGAACTCAACAGGCGATTAAGTCTTGACAGTTGATCTCAAGAGGGAAAGATCTAATATTGACCATTCATCTATTTGGAAGACCAAGGGTTAGGGGGGTTACTCATTAATGAGTAA
>SNQJ01S0057849.1:23153-53795 GCA_010110895.2 Picea sitchensis
GAGGGATAAGTCCCATATGCAGTGATGATAAAGTAATAGGTTCACCATGCTGAATGAAGGAATGAGTATTGCCACCTTGCTAACCCTCTCTTACCCTTGCATGTGTTGGTTTGGGGCTTTGTTGTTTTGTTCAAGGGTTAAAGAAAAGTTAAATTTAAATTGTTAATTATAACATGTTTAAATTTAATTTAAACATGTTATTTTTTAATTATATTTATTTTAATTTTAAACTTTTACTTTAAACCCTTACCCTAGCCTAAAAGTATAAATACTACCCACCCCTCCCTCTTTACATACATTATTATTATTCACTTATTGTCTAAGTGTGTGGATCTCTCCTAGTTGCGGCTCCTCTACTGTTGTCTTCCATGTGCGGCCCTCCTCTGCTGGTGTTCTTCTATTCTGCGGCTCCTTTGCTGTGAGTTAGAGCTTCACAGCTGTGGTCTGTCCCATCTTTGTTGCAGGGTTGGTGTTGTGTGTGGCAGTGGGTCTCCTTGAGGACTGCTAGAGTGCAGCCTATCCTTGTGTGAGCTGTGTGCTAGGTGCGGCACCTTTCTCCTTTTCGCTGTGAGCTAACTCTAGAGGTTGCGGCCCCTCTATACCTTTGCTGTGTGAACAGATTATAAGGTTTCGGCCTCCTCCTCCTTCTGTTGTGATTGAGTTATTAAGTGCGGCCTGCTCCTGTCTGCTGTGTGGAGAACCTCCTAGTCTGCGGCCCTCTTATTAGGGTAAACTTGTGGGGTGCTATTTGAGGTATACCTATAGGCTTCAGTTTTCTCTTCTGTTGAAATGAGGGTTTACCCACAGTCCTGCTGTCCAGTGCCTTTCTAACCTCTTCTAAAATCACTTAGGGTAAGGATTTTTACTGTTTGATATTCTGAGTGAGGGTTTGGGCATTTATAACCTCTGTTGGGATTGTGTATCCTTCCTGTGGCCCTTTTCTTGGTGGCAAGAAAGATTCTTCATTCATTGGCATGAGATCCATGATAGATCTATGAACTGAACCTTTGTCTGAGCATACAAAAGGGTTCTACATCTCCTATGGTTATTGTTTTTCTTCAAAGGTAAGGTTGTTGTACCAGGTAAGCTGCCTACTCATCTCTCTCAGATCTGGACTTGATTTTACTTCAGAATTGTTTGAATCTAGTTAGCATTGAGTAGATCTGAATCTATGCTTTGAATTTACAAGTTATTCTATTGTGTAATGATCAGACTAGTTGTTAGATCTAAAAATCTGTGTATAGCCTTATAGATCTATTGTACTGTTCAGTCTTATCCAGATCTGTTCACTGTTACATCAGCAGAGGACTTTCTCATTAGATCAGAGTACTATCTCATTAGATCAGAGTTTCTATTTCTAAGTTTATTGCTGTCTCTCTTAGATCCTAATTCTAAGTGATTCTAACTCTGTTGATTTATGGATCTAGCTGCTTTGATCATTGAAATTAAAAAGATACTATTGTTTTGCAATTTTATCCTAATTCTAACATTCAGCATTAAAGGACAGTCCGTACATAACGGATTGAGGGGGCCATACAACTGCTCTAGGCACAAAAATTGAAGCAGCCATTTCAATGCAGTTTTGGCACGATTTTCTAGGTGTCTAGCTGAGGAAGAATCTGTACAGAAAGGTGCAGCAGCAGTACACAAATTTTGAGGAGGTTTTGTTGTCAAGTAGGCCGTTTTTCTTAGGCTGCACAACATAAATATGAGCAGAGATTTTGAGGTCTTTGGCATGTTTTTCAAGGTGATATTGCTGCTGTAATTAATGCTGAATTTATTGTTGCTGTAAACTCAGAATTTTCTTAAGAGCTCAATAAGAAGAACATCTCCTAGATTGGTTTTCCACTGGTGAGTTTTTTCGGGGGCATTGCCTAGAAATTTATTATGTCAAATGTGGTGATTTTGTCTACTGTTCATTGTTATTTTCGCTGTTGTATTTTCAGATTGTTTAGTCACTTGTATTTCTGCTCATAGCTCCAGTAAATGCATGTGGTTTCCATTGTTTTATTGGTGAATAACTATAGGAAGTTGAAATCTATTATTGGTTAAGTGTTTGAGATCAACTTTTGCAACACTCTATCCTTCACCAAAACGAGGGAAGTACTTGCTTAGGTGATAATGGTAAATACCTCTGTATGAGACATGACCTTTGGGGTGAGAGATGTGATCCTTGACGATACCTTTACCCTTCTAGAGCATGATGTCATAGCTTTTGGAGGCTTTCACACCCATACGTGTAATTTTTGAAGGGATGTTTAGATGTATTTTCATTTTATCTTTATGTTAGAGGCTATTTTGGGGGTTGGCCTTGACCTATCCAGATTGTATCACATATATTTTACACTTTTAGTTGCTTTTGAGGACTAAAACGCCAGGGTTGCCTCATTTAAGAAGGCTAGTGCGTCGTCATTGTAAAATGATAACTCACATTTGTGTAGAATCACTTCTATATTCTTTTTATCTTCTTTTCTCATCATTGAGTACTTATGAGCACTTCTTGGAGAGTCATTTGTGGATGATTTGTGGTTGCCTCATTTAAGAAGGCTAGTGCACTGTAATGTCCCCCACCTCTTGATGAAGAGGTTTGGGAAGACTTAGTGGTCTAGCCATCCCCACTAGACCATAGTCTCATGCAGCATGGGGACAAGTCAACCAACTCAATGTTATATTTTGAAGTTGAGTTAGAAAAGGGAAAAATGGGCAAAAGTAACTCAATGAAGAATTAGAACGTTGGAGGTGGAGTTAAGGGTTGAACCTAGAGGTTAAACTAACTCAACAAGGAAACAGAATGGGGGTATAAAGGAAAGGCTAGGGCACACCTTTCATTCATCTTGGATATTTGGTATTTGCTTGTTTAGCTCTTGAGCACATAGTTTTGAGGGTTTTGAGATTACAAACCCTAGAGAACAACTCAATGGTGAAAGAGTGGTGAAAGATTCCACTCACCTTGTTCCAAGCTTGGTCTCGGGGATGAAATACTCCACCCACACCATTCTATACTCATCACAAGTTCCATCATCGATTTAGGAGGGCAGCAGGGCCGTACCATTCAGGGTTTTCCAGTAGGGGCGCACCATTGCATAAGGAGAAGTTCAATCCAGCATTGTGAGAGAGCCTTGAGACATTCTAGCACTTGGGTTTTGCTTGCAGGACCTTGCTCATCAGTTTGGAGGTATTTTGGAGGAGTTACTTTGGTCAGATCATTAGCTACAGATTTGGGACGACTTTGAGAGAAGGACGACGCATTGGTGATTCAAATATTCTCAGATCCAGGGGGTTATACCTTAGATCTGATTGTGAGACTTCTCCAAGTGACTTATGGCAGCTCGATCTATCATCCTAGAGAGTTTTAGGAGTTTTGGGGGCTTCCTTCATTCAGGTCGAATTATTGGCACTTCAGGGTTTCAGGAGGGTGCAGTCTTGATTAGGGTTTCAGTAGTTTGGAAGGGAAAGACTCAGCATTTGGGCTTCATACTTCAGGGAGGGATTCCCCTTGTCCTGATCTATCTTTTGGTGGAGTTTGGCATCATTTGGAGGTCTTCTTCAGCTGGGCCGAAACCTTGGCCTTCTCATCTATCCCCAGCAAGACGTGCCAGCAACTAGGGGGTTGAACATAACCCTAGATCCTTTGTATTTGGTACTTCTTCTCAGATTCAGCCTTTGGAGGTTTATTGGGTAGTGTCGGGAGCATTTTTTAGTAGCTCATATCTTTTATCTTGGAGCCATCTGATGTTGTTCCAGATCTGCTTCTATATTGTATCAGGTTCTTGCTTTTCTTAATAAAAAGGTCAGATCTGTGTTTTGTAGTTCCATATCTTGTGCATTGATTAGATCTTGCATGGTATTGAGTATATCTTCATGAATTGTGCTGAATAACTGAAAATAACCCTAAGGCCGAAATTTAAGAGGCCAACCTACATACACAAACAAACAAACAGTCAATTCAATGGTTAGCTAGTGTTCCCAAGCAAAAAATTGGCTTGGGAAAATTACAGTGCTATCAGAGCTCTGATCCTCCCATCCTGTGAGAATTAGTGTATGCAGAAGTTCAGTGGTATCTATATGGGTCGAAGGAAGAAACATACAAGTGAAACAGAAGGCGAAATGGAGGGTACAGGGGATGAAGTTGAGCCACAGGGCTTGGCATTCATAGCACAAGAGTTCCATCAGTCCATAAACCAGACATAAAGTACATTGGTCAACCACTTATAGGAGTACCAGGAAACAAATCATAGGGGACAGGCCTAAATATCTGAGACCTTGAGGAAGGTAGATGCAAACCAGGCAACAATAGCAACAATGTTGATGGAAATGAGTCACAAGGGGAAAGGTACAGAGGTGTATGACAACAGGGAGACAAGTGGATCTCATGGAGAGAACAAGTATCATCCAGAGCATATTCCTTATCATTAGTTTGAGGGGAGCCATGGAGGGGGAGCACCACATGGACAGACAGGGAGTAGGGCTACTCTTAGATCGTACCTACCCACGTTCACAGACGAACCTACACAGCATGAACCCATAGATGACTTTGTTGAGTAGATGGCGCAATGTACCAGGGAGTACAACGATTTGAGTATGACAGTTCAGAGGCAAATGACCCTAGATTAGTATTGTCAACTCAAATTCAGAAATAAACCTAAGCCGAACCACATGAGCAACTATGAGTTTGAGCATAGGGCTGGGAAGATGGAGATTCCCTACTTTGATGGATCGACCAAGATGACTGCACAAGTGTGGGTACAGAAACTGGACACTTATCTGCAGTTTAACCCTATGAGGGAGATGGAGGCCATCAATTTTGCCACCATGTACTTGGATGGCAAAGCTCATGATTGGTGGTATCATGGATTGACCACACTGGGCCACAATCAGATAGTGGCATACACAGAGTTTACTTAGAGACTCATTGACAGGTTTGACTAGGGGGATCCTGAGTTACATTTTCGAGAGCTCACACAGCTCAGACAGACAGGAACACCAGAGGTGTACATTGAGGAATTCTAGAGGCTAGCAGTCATGGTGCAGGATGTGTCACAAACCAGACTCATGATGCTCTTCACTAAGGGGTTGATGGAACCCTTGAAGGGTTGGGTAAAGGCTTTTAAGCCTACCAACCTACCAGATGCTATCTGGAGGACTAGAGACCTAGGACCAGCTGCAAATCCGAAATTTGTGCCTAGACCACCTCTTAACATCGGAGGAAGAGACCAGAGACCTCCAATGAACCTAGGAGGGTGTGACCCAAGGGGGTTTGACATGGGAAGAGGTAGGATGGACGAGAATACTAGAAGAGAACTAAGGAGGAAGCAACTATGCTACACATGCAAGGAGCCATGGAACCATCCCACAAATGCATGGGCTGTGGCCAAGTGCATTACATAGAGGTGACATCTGACAATGAAGAGGATGAGGATTTTGGCCACATCCAAAACATAAAGGCAGACATCACTGAAACTACAGAGTAGGAGGCTACTCAGGACAGTACGACAGAAGAGAGAGCTAATTTGGCATCCATCAGTGGGGTGCCCAAGTACAACACCTTCAGAATGAGAGGAGTCTTGCAGGGGCAAAAGGTGTCAGTGTTAATTGATGGGGGAGCCACTCACAACTTCATTGACTCAGCATTGCTACAGAGGAGGCACATACCCACGGTTGAATTTGAAGGATTCAAGGTGGAGGTAGCAGGTGGAAGAACCATGCCTTGTAACAGGTACATTCCAGGCATGAAGCTTACATTGGGTAGGCATGATTTGGTACAGGATGTTTATGTGATGGACCTTCCGGACACAAACATAATCCTTGGAGTACAGTGGCTCAGTACGTTGGGGCCTATCATCACCAACTACAAGACCATGGAGATGTCTTTCACAGAGGAGAGTGGACAAAAAGTAGTCCTCAGAGGCATGACAGGTAACTCAACCAAGGTAGTCACGACCAAGAGGATGGAGGCCATTTTCAAGATAGATGTGATCGGAGTTAGGGGGGTCCTTTGATGCATAGGGGGTACTGTATGTACTTGGCCTAAAAAAGAACCCATTGTCCATCTTTATCATGGCGGACAAAGCTTATGGGGTTAATTTTCGGAGAGGTTAGGTGTTCATTCACTCAGAGGGAGCTATTCCAGACACTGTTGTGAATATTGGGGACCGGTATGGGAACCTTTATAGATGTCAAGGCTAGCTTGCATAGACATTATTACAAACCAGTGAGATCTTGTGCCATCTATGGCACAAGAGGATGGGTCATCTCCATCACAAATATCTACCATTACTGAGGAAGATGGTCACTGGGCTTCCGAAATTGAGTTTGGACCAGTAGGGCGTGTATGAAGGGTGCGCTCTTGGAAACAATGTCAAGGAAGCATTTCCTAGTAGCGAGACTCAATCCAAGGGCATCTTGGATATGATCCATTCAGACATTGGCGAGCCTATGTCAGTGGCTTTAGTGAAGGGCATATCTTATTATGTGACCTTCATTGATGACTTTTCCAGGAAGACCTGGATCTACTTCATGAAGACCAAGGATGAGGTCTTCAGTCACTTTCGAGCTTTCAAAGCTCAGGTGGAGAACATGACAGGAAGGAAGATCGAGGTGTTGAGGACATATAACTGGGGGTGAGTTCATGTCTTCATAGTTCACTGATTTCTGCAAGGAGGCCGAGATCAAGAAGGAGAAGACAATGGCTTACAAACTGCAACAGAATGGGGTTATAGAGAGGAAGAACAACTCTATAATCAGTGTGGTGAAAGCCATGATGCACGACCAGAGTTTGCCTATGTTTTTGTGGGTAGAGGCCTACAATACAACTGTGTATTTGTAAAATAGGAGCCCACACTCGATACTGGAGGGTAAAACACCAGAGGAAGCATTCATAGGCAATAGACTTGAGATAGGATATCTCCAGATTTTTGGTTGTCCAGTCTACATCTACATTCCTGTGGAGAAGAGGACAAAGTTGCAGCCCTTAGGGGAGATGGGCATTTTGGTGGGGTACAATGAGGATTCGAAGGCCTACAGAGTGTTCTTTCCAGATCAACACAAGACAGTGGTGAGCCAAGATGTCAAGTTCAAGGAGAACTTGGCATCTAGGAAATATCATGACCTACCAATAGTTGTACAGGGGCCACAAGTGGTGGGCCCAAAGGATGAGTTGAGATCAGAGACATTTTGGTGGGGTACAATGAGGATTCGAAGGCATACATAGTTTTCTTTCCAGATTAGCGCAAGACAGTGGTGAGTTGAGATGTCAAGTTCGAGGAGAATCTGGCATCTATGAAATCTTAAGACCTACCAACAGTTGTAGAGGGGCCACAAGAGGTGGGCCTAAAGGATGAGTTGAGAGAAGAGACTTCCAATGCAGGGAGCCAAACTCCAATAGGGGTGTAGGAGCAATGAGCCCCTTCGATTGTAGTTAGGAGGCCCAAGTGGTTTGAGTAGACCTTGCGAGATGCTCAGGAGCATGTTGGGCCTTTCAGGTCCACATTCAGGGAGAGTAGACCTCTGCAAATATTTCCGCAGTATATGGCGTTGATGACCAACATCATAGACTTAGAGCCCTCCAACTTTGAGGAAGAAACCAACCAATAGGTGTGGAGAGATGCCATGGTGGAGGAGCGCAACTCCATGATGAGGAATGATGTCTAGGAGATTGTGCCGAGACCAGAAGGGAAGTCAATTGTGACTTCCAAGTGGCTTTACAAGGTAAAGCATGCAACATATGGTAGTGTGGATAAGTACTAGGCCAAATTTGTGGCTCGTGGGTTTTCTAAGAGAGAGGGAGTAGATTACAAGGATACTTTTGCTCCTATAGCCATACTCCTTTATTTGAGCACTTATCTCTATAGCTTTTGAGATGGGATGGAGCATCCATCAGATGGATGTAAAGAACGCCTTATTCAACGACATCATTGAGGAAGAGGTCTACATTGAGCATTCGTAGGGGTTTGAGGTCCATGACAGGGAGACACATGTATGTAGTCTTAAGAAATCCCTATATGGACTCAAACATGCACCTAGGGCCTATTACTCCAGGATCGACAATTATCTGCAGGGCACGAGCTTCTCCAAGAGTGAGGTAGATCCCAACGTATACTTCTTGCTAGTTGGATTTGAAGTTCTCATCTTGGTGTTGTATGCGGATGTTCCTATTCTGATAGGTGCAAAGAGTCTAATTGCAATTTGTAAGTTATATCTAGTGTCATAATTTGAGATGAAGGACATTGGGGTGATGCATTAATTTTTGGGACTTGAGGTTTGGTAGCAATAGGAAGAGATTTTTCTCGGACAGGGGAAGTATACTTTGGAGATCCTCAAAAGATGCAGGACAACGGATCGATGGCCACTTTGATGTTGATCAACCCGAAGAAGATTGATTTTTTAGTTTCAAAGTTGGCAAATTCCAGGCAATACAAACAGTTGATTGGCTAGTTGATGTATCTAGTCAACACTCGACCAGACATCTGCTTTACTGTTAACACATTGAGCCAGTTCATGGTGGAGTCGAAGGAGGTTCACTAGGTGGGAGCAACAAATGCGCTTAGATACTTGCATGGCATAGTAGGATATGGATTGTAGTACCTTGGTGGAGATGGTGTGAGGTTGCATGGGTTCTCTGATTATTCATATTGGGCAGGTAGTGATATAGATCGGAATAGCAATTTTGGGAGCTACTCTAGTTTGGGGTCAACAATCATTTCTTGGTTCAATAGGAAGCAAACTTTAGTAGCACTGTGTTCAGCAGAGGTAGAGTAGATGACAACTAGTATACCTAGTTGTGAAGCTATCTGACTTCACAAGTTACTCACATGATTGTTTGTTCAGGATATTGTGATCCATTGTGATAACCAAAGTTACATCAAACTCTCGGGAATCCATTGTTTCATGATAGGTCAAAGCACATTGAGATCAAATACCACTTCATTAGAGGCAGGGCGCAGAAGGGAGTAGTTCAACTCCAATATATTTCTACAGAGGAACAGTTGGCAAAGATTTTCATCAAGCCCTTAGTCAAGGGAATGTTCATCCTCTTTAAAGACAAGCTTGGAGTGGTGGAGAACACCTTCCTTGCTAAGCGAGAGTGTTAGTGTTTGTAGCTTGGATAGGTATTTCCGTAAGGGTGTCTACTTGTGGAAATCATCATTAAATGTATCCTATACTATTTCTAGAATTCACTTTATTAATTTATTAATAAAGTGAATATCTTTTAATACAGTGACTAAGTTAAATTCACTTAATGATTTAATTAAATGAGAGTCCTTGATCTCATGATTTAATCTTGATCGTTGAGATTAGGTAAATTTCTCAAGAGAAAAGATAGAGAGGGTAAAGGAAAAACCACAATCAATTTTCATTTCGCAAGTCACATGAGGTGAAGGAGAAAAATCATAATTGATTTTTCAGCTTGTCGAGAAAGTAAAACAGGTTGCACACATCCCAAGGAAGCACATATTTCGAGGCAACACGTCTTTTGAGGCAGCACATCTTTTGAGGCAGCATAGATTTCGAGGTAGTATGTCTTTTGAGACAGTACATATTTCGAGGCATCACAACTTTGAAGGCATCATGTCTTTTGAGGCAGCACATATTTCGAGGAAACTACATTTATTGCAACATGTACATATCTGTACGAACAACCTCTATGATTGGCAACATGTAAATCGAGGCAACGTTGTGGTTCAGGTTTGCAGATTTGGTTTGTGGTTTTAATTTCTCAGAGCCATTTTCCCTATGAAGGGATCTCTTGTAAGTTCTAATGTTATTTGATGAAGAACTTATTTGGAAGAGCAAAAAATTTATTGTGTATTGTGTGTGATTGTTTTTCTCATTTCTTTTGTTGTGTGCAGGAGCTAATTATTTCAACAAAGTATTAACATATGATTTTCTAACTTAGTCAACTGATCTAGACTAAAACTAACACATATAAGAAGGCTAGCGCTTCCTGATTGTAAAATGATAACACACATTTATGAAGAATCACTTCTATAGTATTCTTATTTTCTTTTCTCATCATGGAGTACTTATGTGCATCTCTTAGAGAGTAATTTTTGGATGCTTCTCTTGTTTTTGATGGATGATTTATGAATTAGGGTTTCCTCATGCACAATGACTTGGTATAGTAAGTGTTCTTTCCAAGTATTTATGTTTGTTCTTGGTGTTTTAAGTATAGGCTCTATCCATTTGTTGATAAGTTGTATGTTATCTTGTTTCCGTTTTAAGTATATGCTCTATCTAATTGTTGGTAAGTTGTATGCAATCTTGTTTTTGTTTTAAGTATATGCTCTATCTAATTGTTGATAAGTGGTATGTCTAATCCATCTTGACCTTTCCCTTAAACTTGACTTAGTTAATCAAGCAACCAAGATAGGGTGTCGTAGACTTGCCTTGCCTTGCTATAGGATCCTTTGAGGTTGCTAGGTAAGCCTCCCTTCTGTTGGATCTCTATCCTTCACTCAAACGACAAAATTACTTGCTTTGATAGTGGAAAATACTTCTGCATGAGACATGACCTTTGGGGTGAAAGATGTGACCCTTAATGATGCCTTTACCTTCTAGAGCATGGTGTCTGAGTGTTTGGAGGCTCTCACACCTACACGTGTCATTTTTTGAGGGGACGTTTTTATGTATTTTCATTTATCTTTATGTTAAAGACTATTTTGGGGGCCGACCTTGACCTATCCACCTTGTATTATGGATATTTTACTTTTTAGGGTGTTTTGAGTACTAAAGTGCTAGGGTTGCCTCATATAAGAAGGCTAACGCTCCCTCATTATAAAATGATAACTCATTTTTGTGGAGAATCGCTTTTGTAGTCTTTTTATCTTCTTTTCTCATCGTAAATTTCTTATGTGCACCCCTTGGAGAGTGATTTGAGGAAGCTTCTCTTGTTTTTGATGGATGATTCATGAATTAGGGTTTCGTCATGCATAGCGACATGGTATAGTAAGTGTTCTTTCCAAGTATTTATGTTTGTTCTTGGTGTTTTATGTGTACGTTTCGGGCACTTTTTGGAAGTTTCCAAGTTGACCTAAGTTCTTGAGAAGGGCATGGGACCCATAGGAAAATGACTTGTGGATGCTTCTCTTGTTTTTGATGGATGATTCATGAATTAGGGTTTCGTCATGCATAGCAACATGGTATAGTAAGTGTTCTTTCCAAGTATTTATGTTTGTTCTTGGTATTTTGTGTATACGTTTTGGGCACTTTTTGGAAGTTTCCAAGTTGACCGAAGTTCCTGAGAAGGGCATGGGACCCATAGGAAAATGTTGCATTATCTGTGCCAATGACCCTTAAAGAAAAAAAAAAGATATGGGATTGAGCTTTTGAGGAATTTGAGACCTTGGCTAATTAATGACAATATTAAATTCTTAAAAGTAAAAGTTGACATTCTCCTTTATATTACTCGTTGATAGTCTCCTTGATCTTACCTTTTCTATCATTCTCCTTTATCTTGCCTTTTCTATACTTTTACTTAAATTTTTAACATTACCATTAATTATTTCAGGATGTTTGAGAGTGATTCCAACCTCATCAGACTTCATATGGAGAAAGTAGAATTTCATATCCGTTTTAGCGTCCAACAAGCTTAATAGTTTTCGGGATTTTAGGATTTGGATGATTGTAACATTTCCACTGGATTCTATCATGTATGAGGGTATGTGATTGGAATTCGTCAAGACCACCAACTATGGGATTTTGCATCATGTAGTTATCTATGAAGTTAATATAGATATGAATATCCTTCTAAAATGTCATTTATGTGTATCATTCTTATTTTCTTGCAAGATAACGAGTTATTTAAAAAAAAAAAAAAACTATATATCTATATATATATATATATTTTATATACCATGTTTCTCCCACATACCCATTTTGGGGGGCTGATGTTTCTATACATTCCCGTTTTGGAAACTTGTACACGTTTCCACGTTTCGTGCAACTTAGATGTTAAGTTTATTGATTTCTTGCATTAGCGTTGGCTACATGCTTGTTTGATTTCCCACTTTAGATTTATCCATGTGCATGGTTCATTTTCCGTATAGTTGATCGATGTCCCTTTAAATTGGTTGTGAGCTATTTTTTAACTACTCATTCTATTTTCATGCTTGGTTCGACTTTCGATTCCTTTGATTCTTGGCCTACGTTGTTTCAATACATATGCAACCATATGCAAAATGTGGCATAAAAAAGTTTACCGTTAATGCTATTTTTCTCTATAAAGTTTTTTCAAAGGTTCTCCAAACTTGCACATGGGTTAATCCTTCTTATTCAACCTTTTTTCCGACCTCAATTTATTTTAGATACTTCGTTTCCTTATTTGTAGTTGTCATTGGAAAACCTAAATTATAACATCAATGGAGTATTCATCTAAGTAGCAGTCTTACTTGGGTCCTTCATCAAACCCCAACAGGGAGTGCCAACCAAGAGTGTCGCCCTTGCCTATTAGTTTAATGTGTATACCACACCGATTAAATAAAATTAGTCTAGTGGAGGTTCCTTTTCCTTGGCTTATCTCTGGTCTTTTTCAGTGGACCCACTTCTTGGTGGGCACTAGGGCACATGTGCCTTTTTCTTATTTGAGGAGTAGAAACTTCATCCTTTGTGGTTTGGCTTGGACATTTTCCTTTTGAACCCACAAATGGATATGCATGATTTTTCCCTGTTATCGCACTAGGTTGGGAAAAGCCCGACCCAAGCACCAAGATGGCGAGGCTGAGAACTATGGCACACTATACCCAATGTCACCTCGATATAGGTCTTGTGCTTCAAGGGTGACTAGGTCACTCTAGGGACGCGATCCCGGTGACCCTAGGGGGAACGGGGTGTGAAAATGGAAGTGGAAAGAGTGAGGCCCCTAAAGGTCAATGTTCTAGACAGAAAGTGGAAGTTTAAGATGAGTCTTAAGTGATTTTAAGGTTTCCAAACCCTTGGATGAGTTGCCGAGAAGTTGGTACCTGCCCGAGACACAAGAAAAACCACTTTGCAATGTAGTATGTTAGTTGGATCAGCAAGTTAAGCTTGCTGTCCCTAATTTGCAGAAATGAATGACAATATATATCAGCAGTAAAACAAGTAATAAAGATGCTTGAAAGATTGCTCAAAGTCAAATGAAATATGCTTGAAACAAAGTAGATAATCATTAGAGAATTTCTCAATCTATAGCATGAGACTTTAGCAATGAATTATGGCTGTCATAAAAGATGTATGCAGAAGTATTTTGCAGCCTTATGGCTGTAGAAATTTTTTTGTGACAGCAGTGAATTTAGCCACTAAAACTTGCGAAGAAACCATTCAAAAATTGTATTAAAACAAGTAGAATAAATTGGAAAATTCTTAGCAACTTTTGATGGTGAAAACACAAGTTATGAGTGACCTTAGGTTAGGGTTTCTACAGTGAAATTACCATCCTTATGGATGTAACAAACCAAGACTTATTGCAGAAAACTTACCCAATCAAATCAGCCCCTAGTTAGCTCAATAGGTGCGCCTAGGTTAGTAGAAGGTTAGGGCAGCTTTTTAGGCCTAGTCTAGGGTTAGTTTAGGAGTTAAATCAAATCAGCCCCTAGTTAGCTCAATAGGTGCGCCTAGGTTAGTAGAAGGTTAGGGCAGCTTTTTAGGCCTAGTCTAGGGTTAGTTTAGGAGTTATTTAGGGTTAGTAGGCTAGGGTTAGTGCAGCCCTAATGGCTGTAGGTTAGTTTTACTACAGCAGTAAGAAATTGTGGTTGGAAGGGGATGCCTCAATGAAGCAAGGTAGCTCAAGGCTAGGGGAACAAAACTCAAGTGAGAGAAGACCGATGCTTGGAACTTGTTTTCCAATCCAATGCAAGATTAGTGCCTTTAGTTATGGGTTAATGGGGTCTTAAAGAAAGATCTAGGACTAGTAAACCCTTGGGGGTGTAAATCCTCTTACTTTCCAAGGTAAGTAACCTAGCTAGGGTTTGAAATTGAGGGGTGTAAATCCTCTTACTTCCTCAACAAAATCCTTGCAAATAATTTTATAAGCTCGATAATTGTGGTGGAAACTAGGATAGGGGTGTATATCCTTATACTCCCTGTTGACTGCTTCTTCAACTAGAGGGGGTCAACTCCATTTACCATGAAGATATGCATCAATAGATGCAAACATGTCGAAGACTAATTGGTTCTACAGGGCATTTTTTTGCTCCAACACACAGTTTTGTAAGCGGGATTATTGCACCCCTGCGCGGGTTTATAATGTAATAGGTCTACATGGATCATATTAGGGCAGTTGCTTTAGGGTTTCTTCATTAGGAGATTTCCTTTCACTGAGTGTTTTTTATCCTCAGGAGGTTAATGTGGCCTAACCAGCGGGGTTAATCTCCCTTGAGTTTTTCACTCCCACCCAATAAATCCTCCAAAGTGGTGAAAGGCGTTCTAATGAAGTCATTCCCAGGTAGCTAGTGTTTAGGAATGTTGTAAATGACCACGTAAGACAACACACGAAATTTCGCGGAATTTCGTCAAGTATAGCCAGGTTTTTCATAAGGTTCGGAATTAATTAATTAATTAATTAATTAATTCTGGGTATTTGATGTAAAACTTAGGTCCCGAGATTTCTGATAGGATTATTTTTACTCAAAATAAAGATAATGAGACCCCCTAAACCCATGGACCAAGTTTCAACTCAGCTGGACAAGTTTTGCTAAGTTTTTTGTCCACTTAGGAGTTTTTTTGGAAAACGACGGTTTTAATTGCCAAACCCAAGACATGGACAAATGTCAATTTTGTAATAATAGACCAAATCAGGTAAAGTAAGTGATAATTAATGATGAGAGAACCTACTTAACCCATCCTAACCCTTTACCTACCCCTTAAACCCACTTTTAATTAAAGTCACCTTTTAAATCGTTTTCCCTTTGAACTTACGTACACCCTTACCCACGTGAGAGTTAATAATCATGTTTATTTGAGTGGTAGGCCCCTCCTTCATGAGGTACGCCTATCCTTTAGCTCCCACGTTCCACTTAGAGTGTGGATTCCACACTCCAAGTCAACTCACTCCACCCCACACTCCCTCTCAACCCTCATGCACTTCCCCCTTACCTCACGCACTAACTCACGTAAATGTGGAAACTCTCACTTAAATAAATTTGTGGGACCTCTCCTCCTCCTCTCACGTCCCATTTGGGAGTGTGTCCCACACACTCCCCCACTCTCCATCCACACTCCAAGCCAACTCATGCTTTGCCTCACGGTTTTGGAAACCCCACGCATGTTTTGAAAGGATCACACGTTAAAACGTGGAAACGTCCAAGTTAATTTGGAAAGGTTTCCTTGGATGAAAGCGTGGGGCCTCCCCTCTCCACCAATCGCTTGCCTTTGAGGAATGTGCCCACTACACTCCCAACACACTTTTTCTTGCCTCACGCTTTCCCCTTGAAAGCTCATGCTCCTCTTGGCAACTTACACCCTCACTCTTGGAGAAAGCTGGAAACATAGCACAAAGATGGAATTTTACTTAGAAAGAAAGCGTGGTTTCCCTTCCTCTCACCTCCCATGCTAATTTTGCCCCTACCCTAAAAGATCACGCTTTTCTTCACTTGAGTTGGATTTGTGACATTTGTCAAAGATCCAAAGGAGGTCTCTTGGTCCCCCATTGCTATAAATTAGACTCTCCTCTCCCTCATTCAGAATCATTCTTCACAGTATTGTTATGCTACCGAATTTTCCCCATCCCTCGCTCTCTCTCTCATTTCTTTCACATTGCTTCACTGGTTTTGGCTCTTGAAGAGCTTGTAGCAGCATTGATGCTACAACCTCTTCCCATTTAATAACACAGAAACTGCTTTGGAGGAAACTGTGGCGTTCAAGATTAGTTTGGATTTGCCACTTATTGTGAGGTGATATCATTCTGAATCTTTATATGTTTTGGTCAATAGTTGCTCAAGTAAATTAGTTTACTAGGCTAGGTGAGGCAATAGTGTATTTGCCCATCTATATATTTTGTGCATGATTATATAATAGAAACTATGTTGTATTGTCTATGCACGCAGGATATTATCTGTTGTTCCATTTCACTTTTGGTTTAAGTTTTGTAGATCACCTCTATGAAGTTGTTGGGATACCTTCAAGGACGAATCTATCCTCATCTTCGCTTACACTTCACTAGAATTCTCTGTCCCTCTTCCTCATTCTTTCATATTCAGTTTTTGGTATCTAACATGCTTAGATAGGTCACTTAATCATTACAATTTTCTGGTTTATATATGTACAAAATTTCTGCCTGAAAACAAAAATTTCATAACATTTTTTGAGTCTGTTGCAGCACAAATCAGTGAGCAATAACTTGCTGATTTTTGCATGTTCTTACCAGGACAAGAGGGCATGCTGCCCAAATTTCAAGCACAACACACCCTCAAACAACTCCTCTCACAGTGGTAAAAGTTTCTCTTCTTCTTCTCTATTCTAAATCGCTGTAAAGGAAGTCCAAAGGAGTTGTACACAAGTGGCTTGCATTCCTGTATCTTTTAGTCTTTACTTTGCATGCTTTAGTTAGATTTCCTTTCTGGTTTTCAGATCTTAGCTTAGCTAGTTTAATCGTTGTGATTTCTAAATGCATGCTTAACTTAAAATAATCTAGAGTAGAACTCATAACGTATGCTAGCTTAGAGCCCGTGGAGGCATCGTGAATCTTTTCTTTCATCTTTGTTTACCTTGCATGAAATCTTTACTTTCTTAAGTCCTCACCTAACACACATGCATGCATTAATTGGTTAATTAATTTCTCGATCTTATCATTTACTTTACATGTAAGCACCTATTTCTTAAGCTTTTATCTTATGTACATGCATTCAAATCGATATCTTTAAGGCTTAATTAACCACTTTACATTCCGCAAGTTGTTTCCATCGCTTCATGTTTCACATGCAACAATCTAATTAAACATTTTTTAACGTGCAATTTATTGGTTCAAAGGCTCCAACCTTCATTTTCAGTCTCCAGTCACCCGCTTCTTCAGTTCTTAAAATTCACATGTAGTAAATCAACCATTTAAGAACTGACAATTTCATTGTTAAGAGTTCACACTCGTCTTCAGTACTTTGGCAACTTTATTTGAGAAAGCTACAAGCACTCAAACGTACATTACAACACTTAGCTCTTAGGTCTAAAATAAACTAATTAGACTTAATAGGACACCATAACTCACCATTTTCGCCATTTAAAACAGGGTTGGAGGAAGGCAACAAAAGGTGTTAGGTTGGGAACGGTCTCATGACGTGCAAAATCCTTTCCGGGAGTACTTTGATCTTAGGGCCAACTTTTGAAGCTAGGGTAGGCCTCGTTGCCTCACTTCTTGAACATCCAACAGTCGCTTGGTAACTGGGGGAGGAGGGTTTTTGGGTTGACATCTAGATAGGGCTAAAATTAATCACACTTAATCACTTAGCTAAATCCTAGGTCTGCAACACCTGCAATTTGAATTTTACACTTGTAAGCAACTGATCTCATTGTCTTTCAATTCATATGCAAGTTATCCTTTATGTGTTGTAGAATTATTGCTTAAGTGGTTATATCTTGTCATCTGGAACACACTTTACATTTTCAAGCTTTTTCATCTATCTCGTGTTCTTGATTTGTGGTGTGACCCTTCAAGAAGTGCGCATCCACTTGGAGGCATTCTCTTGATTGGGTCTTGAGTGCTTTGTGTCTCTTGGCCATTGAAAAGCAGTCTAACGGAATTGTATCTGTTGTGAGCATGCTTGGCTTGATGTATTGATTTTCTCATCTTTGAATATCTTCTTTCCTGCACATTTCAAGTAATTGTTAGTATATTGTATATCTTGTATCTAGTTTAGCTTGTATATCTCATATATTTCTTTGTATCTATCTTGTTGTAATACTTTGTAACTTGTAATTAATCTTCCCTTAATCTAGTTGACCCCATTGCCCAATCTTAGGCACTAGTCTTGGTTGTACTAGGAAAAGGTTTGACTCTCATACTTAGATAGTTGCATCTTACATTTGCTGATTAACATCATAGGCTAGATTCCCTTTGACCTTTTAACCAATTAAAACCAACTCCTAGAACATTAAACTCTTAATCTCATCTAGTAAATAGGATCTACCCCCTTGCCTTCCCTAGGAGTTAGCCTAGACGGAAGAGGTTCAAGTCAAAGTGACAGCATGGACTTTGAACGTAGGCATTATGCCTCCGAGGATGCACTATGTGAGCAAGACTTAGTTCACGTTTGCAAGTGTGTATAAGGACGACAACACTCCCTAACTAGCCTTAGCCAAAAACAACCTTAACTTGAATTACTAATGATAATAACAAAGTAAATAACAATACTAATTCGAGAAAAGCCTTTAACATGCCAATGTAAACCACCACAATAAGCTAGAAGTGACCTCCAAGAGATAGCGCATTATCATCATCATCAACCATAACCAAAAGACATTATTCCATAGCACAAGAGGCAAAATACTCCAAGTGTAGCGAAAATTTCAGTCCAAGTACTTCTCACAAGAGGGAGAGTTATGTCCAAATGAGATCTTATGATCTCTTATTTATACAAAATGTCACTAAGATAGTTTTTCCACATAACTTGGGGTAAAACACAAGACTAGGGGTCAACAATCCTAATCTTGCCCCTTTTACAAAATAATATTAAACAATTCACTTAAATTCTACTTTACACAAAAAGAAACCCTAATTTAGAAAGACATCACTCCTTTCGTGGACGTTTTGGCACTAGGAGCAAGTTGTTGTGGATGGAGGAGTGTAGGAAGGCTTCCCAAAGCCACATGTCAAGCATTCAAGTCACTTCCTTCATGGCAAAGCCTAAACCTCCTCAAAATGTCCTTGTGCCAATGCATGTCAACCTCACCACCAAACCCTAACCCCCCTAGGTGACGTCATGCCTCTAATGTTGACATTTTGCCTCTCCTAGGAAAAACGTTTGGCATGTGGGGGCTAGGTTTTCTAGTCCAAGTCATCTTCTAGGCCTCCCAGGTTATTCCGGCATGCGGGCTCTGTTGACCGCCTATTCAACTAGGAGGTCAACTCCATGTGCCATGAAGTAATGCATCATCAGAGGCTAGTATGTTGAAGACAGTTTGGTTCTACTAGGCAATTTTTGCCTCCAACACAAATTTTGTAAGCAGGATTACCGCACCCCTGCGTGGGTTAATATTGTAATAAGTCTACATGGATCATGTTAGGTCAGTTGCCTTTAGGTTTCTTCATTAGGAGAGTTCCTTTCGCTGAGTGTTTTTTATCCTCAGGAGGTTAATGTGGCCTAACCAGCCGGGTAAATCTCCCTTGAGTTTTTCACTCCCACTCAATAATTCCTCCAAAGTGGCGAAATGCGTTCTAATGAAGTTATTACTAGGTAGCTAGTGTTTAGGAATGTTGTAAATGACCATGTAAGACAACACACGAAATTTCACGGAATTCCGTCAAGTATAGCTAGGTTTTTTTTAAGGTTCCGAATTGATTAATTAATTAATTATGGGTAATTGATGCAAAACTTAGGTCCCGGGATTTTCAATAGGGGTATTTGTACTCAAAAGAAAGCTAATGAGACCCCCTGCACTCGTGGACCAAGTTTCAACACAGTTGGACAAGTTTTGCTAGGTTGTTTGTCCGCTTAAGAGTTTTTCGGGAAAACGACAATTTTAATTGCTAAACCCAGAACATGGGAAAATGTAATTTGTGTAATAATGGACCAAATCAAGTGAAATAAGTGGAAAATGATGAAGAAAGGACCCCACCTACCATTTCCTAACTTTTCCTACCCTTTTAACCCCCCATTTAATTAAAATTTAATTTTAATTAATTCCTCACCTAAAAGCTACGTTCCCCTTTTGAGGCTTACGTACCTCTCCCACTCATTGATTGGAAACTCTTGTTAAGTATGCGTGTGCCCCCCTTCCTCACGGCTCTCATATCCACTCACATCAAACCTTGGAGTGTGGACTCAACACTCCCTCCACTCCAACCTCACGCCCCCTTCCTTACCTCACGTACCTCACGTTTTGGCTAAAGCCGTACGTATACTCTCCCACGTGATAATTGGAATCTCACTCAAATTAAAGCATGGTTCCTCTTTCCACATATGCACCCCCCTTCATCCACTCCACGTCCCTTTTGGAGTGTGACACTCACACTCCCCCACACACACTCCTCCACGCCTTCACATCCTCACGTAAAGCTTGGAAGCATTACAATTAAAGAGGAAACTCTCATTTATTTGATGCGTGGGATCTCCCCTTTCCCTCTCATCTACCAATCGCATAACATTTTGGAGTGTGGCTAGCACATCCTCCCTCACGCTGCCTCTCCCTCACGCCCTTTCCTTCTTAACACACGCTTTATCGTTATTCTGTTTTGGGATGTATAACGTGGAGATGGAAATATCTCCTTTCAAAACATGAAAATTCTCCCTTAAGGAAGGCGTGGACTCCCTCACTTGCCATTTTTGCTCTCATCCCTTGCTTTCTCCTCATCCACTTCATCCACATTCCTTTCCCCTCACCCTAAAAGCCTCTTCTCTCATTGGTTGAATTTCTCCATGAGTTTTCCCTTCCCTTGGATGTTTGACACATGTTGAAGATCCAAGAGGGGTCTCCTTAGCCTCTCATGCTATTTAAGAGACCTCTCACTCACTCTTTACTCACCTTTCATTATTGCACTGTTATGCTACTAGTTTCTCACCATCCCATTGTCCCATTCTCTCTATCTCTCATTATTGTCGTATTTCTTCACTGGTTTTGTTCTTGAAGGGCTTGTGGCAATTAGTTGTCACAACCTCTTCCCATTGGATAATAAGAAATAGCTTTGGAGGATTTTAGGAAGATCTACAAATATTTGAGTTCTTACAAACACATGAGGTAGAATCGTTTTGATTTCATATAATGGTTGCATGAATGGATCTTAGGTAAAATATTTTATTTAAGTAGATCTTGCAAAAAGTAGTCTTGTGAATCTATATATGTGGTTGGCTAGATAGAGTGCAAGTAGTCTTGTGAATCTATATATGTGGTTGGCTAGATAGGGTGCAAGTATTTCACTTTATTAGATTAACCCTCCATATTATCCATTGTATGCATGCTATTGTGTGAGTTTTTGCAGGTTGGACTTCAAGGGTTTCATTAGGGTGACTCTTGGAAGAGTCTCCCTTTGAGATTTTCATACACTCCAAGTTATTTTCATACACTCCAAGTTATTTTCATTCTTGTCTTAAATTATTTTTATTCTTGTTTTATTATTTTATTTTCTTTTTTTGGTTCAAGAACTAACTAGGGGACACTGCCTTGGCATGGTTACCAGAGCTGACAACGTTACCCACAAGTACTTTCATAGAGATGAGAAGGTTGGCTCGTGATGAGACCCCCTTTCCCTTGGCCATGCAACCAAAGGTCACTTCCCTGGTGTGGTAACCAGATGGTGGCAATGTCATACTGTTAGGTACCCATGGACCTAATAGGCTGGCTCGTGATGAGACTCCCTATCCTCTAACTAGGTCTTGTTTTGTTATTTTTCGGGTCCCTTTTGTTTCTTGCTGAGAGTTTTTTTATTGCCTTCTCGGGGATCCCTGGGCGAAGCATCTCGAGGTTTTATTTCTAGGCTTCTGTCTTTTACCAGCTGCTTTTACCTTCTGGGCCTTTATCCCCTTCTTCCCACGAGATAAGGTGCAATCCTGCAAATAGGTCAACCCAATGCTCGGACAAGGGGAATGGGATAAATGAGCGGGAGATAAGATGAAATAGTGGTGTTATGATGGGAGCGGACGATGGCTTTTCATAAATTCCCCCAGTGGCAAACTGAGACCTATGGGCACAAGCTTGCTAGGGCACAATGTCAATTACCCCAAGCATGGTCAAGTGGGCTAATGTAAGATCCAAGCAATTGTTAGAGATAAAATGAATTAGATGCATATATTTAAAGGTTTCAATGATCAAAAGTGACACATACCATGATACTTGGACCAATTACCTCATGGAGCAAGAACCTCTTCTGATACAGTATCAAGCCGATGGTGATGGATGTTGCTGCTGTTGACAAGACAAAGATGATGGATGAAGAAAAGGTGGGCCCTATAGGGCCATGCTCAGGTCAATCCTGCTCTTGGTACTCCATGTCTAGGACTTGTGGGCCTCAAGACATGATCTCCTAGTTATCCCTAAAAAATGGGGATAACATCTGGCTCCAACTCGGGGACATGTGCTCACCGTAGAGCGCATGAGAACCTCAACATCTCTGGCATAACCTGCAGACCTGCTCAATCTCGATAGAAGTATCAGTAACAAAATTGGGGTGGTAATTCAACCCTAACATACATATATATATATATATATATAGACTGAAAGAAAACAATCAATAAGTGTGAATATAAATTACTTACCTGTACTTATCTGTTGGCCGGATGTGGGTGTAGTCAAACAACCAGTGAAGCCAATCTAGCAATATCCCATGATACCTACCTTTGTGCTTCATCATAAACCAAAATAGTGATAAATCAAGCAAAAAAATGTCATGAGTTAGAATATATATATAATATCATCTGAAATCTCAAAGTCTAACTCATGGAGGCGGGTGAGAGGGATAAAATCCCACCAAGTCCATCTCTTAGGAAAGTACTCAATCCACTTCAGGAAGGGGTCAAGAAAAGTCCAAGGTTCAGAACACTGACTCAAAAGGTCGACACACTGGCTACCTAAGACGTTCTGATATTGTGAAGTCTGGGAAGGGATTGACAAGGATGTATTAGATGTCTGGAAAGGTCTGAAGGGATAGTTGAAAAACTGAGAAGATAAACTTAAGCTTGTAATATTCAACCAACCCTTGGATTCTTGTGTTTTCTTCAGAGGAAACTTGAAGCAAAAGGTATAATTCCCAACTACACCTTTAATGATACAACAAGGTAAGGTAATAAAAGGTGGTTGGAGAAAAAGGTCATGAGAATCTCTCTTTAGGCAAACAATGTTCTTACTCCTATCGATACTTGAGCACAACGGTGGTTGATAGTCATCTTCATAGAATAAATCCAAATGCTCAGAGGAGCAATCATCAAATTCCTCAAGGTATGACCGAAAATTATTAGGAAAGCATAGCATCAAGTCTTCCTTGGGTGTTTGGGGAGCATCGGTAAAAATCTCATCTCCTTGTTGCCACTGGTCAAGAGCTTGTTGTTATAATTACAAAGACAACACTTGGAGATGACTCTTTATGTCATACATAGGATCCATATCATAACCAACTGCATCCCACCCACGTCTCCCAACATGTATGAACTCATCAAAATCAACTATGTCAGTATCAGTATCATAACATGGAGGGTTCAAAACATTCAAAAGCTCACCCATTTCCTCTTCTTTTCCCAAATCATAATTATCGAAATCTTGGAGAGGAGGGTAACTTAATTTTTCTTCTTGTGTAGGAGCTTCGAGGACTTTGTATCTTTAATATGCATTACTGTCTTATCCTCATGAGTAGCCCGTTCTTCTTTGGTCGTGCAACAAGGGAGATGCTCTTCATTCGGGGATTCCATTTCTCCATCACTCTCTGAATCATGGAATAAGGTATCATCAAAATCCTGAAAAGGAATAAAACTAACCTTATCATCTTGTTGTTGTGCAGGTGGAGAAGGCTTATGAATTGCTTCATCAAGAGGAAGAGGGCATGATGATACTTTGTTATTGGGTTATGGCTCCTGAACTATTTCTTCAGCAATCCCTCATCGATTTGTGGTTTGTTCCCCTTCTTGGAGATCAATGACGAAGATCCCAAGGGTAAATCAAATTCTCTCCATTGACAATACTTAAGGTAAAGAGGCATCCTATATCAAACGAGGATATCTTCTCCTCAATCACTGTAGCCATGTAGTAAGCTTCATCGAGCGTCCTTGGGGCTATCTCATTAAGAGGGAAACTCAGGTATCCCAAAAGTGCACAAGTAAAGAGATGGACCAGGTATCTCTCAGGAATCTGATATAACATGTTCTCAAATCTATCCTGGAAGTCTTTGACAGTTTCATCCTCAACTTGCTTTATATGCTCAAGTTCTTTTAAAAGTGTTGGGATGTCTTCTGATTGGATACTCCATCTCTCGAGAAAGGTTTTCTCAAATTGCTCCATAGTTGTGATATTGGCATCAGGGAAGTTGTCATACCATTCTTTGGCATTGCACCAAAGAGTGGTCGAGAAAGATCCCACCCAACTTGATCCAAGCTTGGTTACAGAGGTGAAAGATTCCTCCCTCACCATTCTACATCAGATCTATCCAGTTCCAGAAGCCCTTGTGGAGGTAGGGCGTATTATTGGAGGGTTTCTACAGAGCTAGGACACACCCATCTTGACAGAGTGGTTCAATTTGCACAGAGGTGATCAGATTCTCAGTGGCTATCACTCTATGGTTGCTAGCCATCACCATAGCGCCTTATTACATTAGTGTTTGAGGGTATTCATCGGGCCATTCATTTCTTCTACCAGTGGGGCGAATTTCATGAAGGAGGGCGTATTGGGGATTGGAGATCTAGTGATTTATCAGCCGATTTGTCATCTACAACATGGGGATCTTCACATATGAGTTAGCCATCATCAGATCTACAAGTTGCAGCCATTTCATGAAGATTTTGCATCAGATTTATTGTGCATATTTCAACAGGGCGTAAGCAACAAGCAAGACACATTTCTGGGTATGGACTTTGTGGATTTTTCATGATATAACTTCTCTTTTGGACAGCCATCATTACGGGACCTAAAAGGAGGATCATTGACACTATTTCCTTTCCTTTTGGAGCCATTATAGGCCAATAAAGTGGCCGTTGTATTACTTATATCAGATCTGGAAATTACTATCATTGGACAGCCATTAATAATAAATAAACAAGCAAGGATTGTGTAGAGGTATTTGTTCTTTTGCTGTGTATTTCTTGCATTTAGTCTTATGCTTACTCTAGTCTATGTTCCATATGATTTCATGTTTTATACGAGATTAAACTCAAAAACATGGATGGAAATGCAAGCTACAACCATGCATGCAATTTGTTTGACATAATGCGTCAATTAGAAAACTGTCATATACATAAAAACAAACAAATAATTAAAACAACGGACAATTTGGGGGTTCTAAGGAGGTTGGAACTCATCCCATTGACCTTCTAAACACATCAGTGATATTCCTTGAGAGTTGGGACAACAAGAGAGTTGATTTGCCCAAGAATTTTGAACAAACACGCAAAGTGTTTGATGAAAGTTCTCAACCAGTTAGATCTGATTTTTTTTATGTCAGATTTGGTTGGGAATATTACAGATATCTCATCAAAAATCTTGAATCCTTGGGTCTTTCAATGCTTCCCGCCCTTAGTGACTGCAGCCTCACTTAGGTGGAAATCCCTTGACTTGGTTGGGATCCTCAAGAAACATCCACTACTATTGTTCCCACTCAATTTTCTTAGGCTCTCGACGTTTGTAAGCGTGTCTTCTTGGACCCTTCAAATTTTCTAGAAACCAGTTTGATTTCTTCTCCCCAGCAGGATAGTAGTGAAGCTCGGGATGGGGTGGCCATCCACTTGAGAAAAGAAGAGAGGTGAGATCTGTTCGTTTGATAGTTGGTGCCCTAGGCACAGAGGATAAGCAACAAACCATGCGATGAAAGAAAAATAAGTGCATAAAATCGGTAGGGAAAGCAATAAAATTGGTCTTGGGGAAAGACATTATGGTTCCCCAGGTCTTGGATATGGCAAAAATGGCAGTGGTAGATAGATCTAGTGGTTGACATTTTGCAATAAAAACCCTTTAGGAGTGGGTTAACCGGTCCTAGTTGAAATTTGCGGCCCATCTTTCCACGGTGTAAATGCTTGCTAAAGGCTAGTTTCTACTAAAATTCATGAAAGCTGAGGATGTCGAATGGGTTCTCAAAATTCCTTGTTGCATATACTCTTGCCTGATTCTTCTTAAAAAATGGACCCCATTTTTTGATGCCAATAGGGAAAGAACGAATGTGCTTCCAATTTGGGTTCATTTGATAGGACTACAAGTTGAGTTTCGGACAAAAGTGAGTTTTTTTGACTTAGGAAATGCTTTGGGGACTTTCATGGATGCCAACACGAGTTTTATTACTTCAGGTAAACAGTCAATAGCACGAATTCTTGTCTCCTTGAACATTAGAGGGGGTTTGGCAGAAGAGTTGGAGTTGATATGCGAGGATAAGCATTTCTTTCAAAAGATAGAATACGCGGGAATCCCCTTCCGATGTCGATGTTGTCACAAGCACGACCATATAGTCAGTGATTGCAAGATGTCTTTTCATGGATAGAGAGGAGCTCCTAGAATGTTAATTCAGAAGAAGAGGGTGGCGTCTCAGGCAGAGGTGGACTCTATTTCCCCTTTAGGAAAGCAGGGTAGAGTGGGGAATTCAAAAGGGATATCCATGGAGATGGAGAATTGTGTGGACAAAAAAGATTAGGAAGAAGATTCTCTTTCTTTCTTTGGGTCAGTCTCGAGCTATGATCATTCCCACGCAGCTCAATATGTTGTGGCGACTCGGGCCTTTCGGTAGGGGATCTCTACACATATGGGTATGCTACCTCCTCCTCCCCCTTCTTTAAATTTTTTGTTATAGTTTATATCTCTCTTGGGTAGAGATTGGTTGGGGTCTATAAAATACCTCCCCTTTTCCTTTGGGAGTTCGATTTCAACCTTTTTTACCCATCCTGGACCTCCTATTGCCTCATGCTTCTTAGCCCCTGAAAAGTATGCTCTCACCACAAATATTGTGATTACTGAGCTCGAGTCCTCTAGGGATTTGGAGGAAGAAGTGGTAGCTTACTAGTTAAGGAATAAACCCATCCTGGTCTTAGGAGAATTGAGTAGGAAATTGGAGGGTTTGGGGTTGAATCCACTGACCACCCCAGGAGGAAAATCGTCGGAGAAGAAAATCCCATCTATCAAAAGTGTAGAACAAAGCAGTTATGGATATGGCTACTGGAAAATAATTATCCGTCTTTGGGGCACTTAGAGCTATGCATGCCCGAGATGGGGTTTTGAAATGAAACTCCTCTCCCCCAATCGTCGGGGTGTGGCGAGCCCCTTAAGAAAATCGACCCTCCAAAGGTTGGAGGAGTTGAACCAGCCTGACCTCATACTTCTTCAGGAAACCATGGGGGAAGAAGCTTCGGTCATACCCTTTATGGAGGCTCTTCTCAAACAATGGAAGTTCATAGGTGCAAATGCAAGGGGCCGCTCGGGGAAACTGGCTAGAGTTTGGAATACTAGAACCGTAAATCTTCAAAACTCCTAGGGATTTGATTTAGGCTTGGAAGTAAACATTTGCTTGGAAGACATGGGGATGATGTTTATGGGTTTAAACATTTATTGTCCTTACCAAGAGCGTGCCCCTTTATGGGAAGGCCTTCTAAATAAGTCATTTTTGAACTGTGACAACCTCATCTTGGGAGGTGATCTAAATTTATCTATGGGTGAGGTGGAAATTTGGGGTCCTAGGGCCCGCCCTGATCCCCTATCAAATTTATTTAGCCACATCCTAGGAGAAAAGGGCCTGATTGATGTTACACCAATAAAACTCATCCCTACCTAGAGAAATAAGAAAGGTGGGGAGGATCGTATTGCAGAGAGAATAGCCCATTTTTTGGTTTCAGAGAAGTGTTGGAGACCTCGTTATAAATAAAACAATGGGTAGGAAGTGGGGGTGTTTCTGACAATTTTCCAATTTTTCAGGAAGTCGCTGGAGGGACAAAAAAATAGACTAGCCCTTTTAAATTCAATTCGGTTTGTTTAAAGGATGAGGATCTTATCTCCCTGGTCATAAAATAATGGATCCCCCTTGATCAACATTCAGAGACTCGGGCTGTAGTAAAGTTTGCAACAAATCTAATAAGATTTAAAAAGGAAACGGTGAAATGGGCATACAGGAAAAGGCAGAGGGAGTGACAAGAGCTAAGTGATACTGAAGTTGCCCTCTAGACTATCTATGATTCAACAGGTGGGGGATGTGCAACTCCAGAATCAAAGGGGACCTTGATATCCTTGGAAAAGAAACAAAGGAAGCTATTGGAAGAAAAAGAAAAAGTTTGGCAACTAAAAAGCATGGCACTATGGTTATAGAGTGGTGACGAGAACACAAATTTTTTTCGGGTCTATCCAAAATAAAAGAAGATGGCGAATAGTATCTGGAGTCTCAATGATCCCTCGGGAAGATCCATATCCTCTTTTGAAGGTATGGATCAACTTGGAAAAAGTCACTTTCAGAACCTCTTTAAGGCAGATGAGTGAACTTCAATTACAAACATAGTGCGACTGGCCCTTTTCTTTCCAAGCTTTGTGGATGAAGAGGATATTAGAGTACTCATGGATAAAAGCCTTGGGCCGGCTGGATGGACTATTGATTTTTCCTTAGGCTTCTATGAGATTGTTGGCATGAATATTCCAAAAGTGGTGGAGGAATCTCACATAAATGGTCATATGCATGCTCCCTTAAATGCCACTTTTATGGCCTGTTATCACACAATTTGTACTTTGATCAAAGGAAATGTAAATGGAAAGCAAATTGGCGTAACTTGAGGTTATCCTATCACTGTCACCTCAACAGGATTTCTCTTTCTCTTTAGGGTTGAAGGCCCAGGGGAGACATCCTCGGTGACCTGGGGGTTTAAGAAGGCAAGGTCAAAATGGCTATTAAAAGGTCCCCTCTCACAAGTCACCACTGATTAGAAAATCTCGGGGTTATAACCAATGAAGTGATGAAATATCAAGATGTACCTGCCCTAAACAAGCCAACAAGAAACTATATATTTTACAAGTACAACTTGCTGGTTAGTACTTCATAAAACCACATACTTTCTCAATAAAAGCAATTGGCTGATAATGATGAAGTAAACAAAAAATTATAACAAGAATATTTATGACACAATACTTCACAATAAGTGCCTTGAAACAACTTCAAAATGACTAATAATAATCAATCATTAAGACCATAATACTAGCATTTATCAGAAGCAAGCAAGGCAATGCATTAATCAACCTTTTCAATTGCTTTTAGAAGCTTTTAATACTGTAAAGTATGGTTGTAGCTTACTTTAGTAAAACAACAACAATAATGTTAGTAGGTTAGGTGTAATGTTCCCAAGCCAATAAGCAAGGAACATCACGGTTTTGGGTGTCTTTTAAAACTTTACTGGTTGTGGTATTTCGTCAAACACTTTGCTTACTATGAATATTTAGGTTGCACTTAAGGTATACTGATGTGTTATATATGTGTTTGCAGCAACAGACAAGAAGATAAGCAATGTAACATATCTCAACCATATGCAAGATCAATAAGATGATAGACAAGCCAAAACACTGCAGATCTGATTTTATTCATAAATAGAAGAACCTGCTACAATGAGATGCCAATCTAGAATGCACATCAGATGGCTCCAATAAAGACAATAGAAGATAGGAGTTGCTACAAAATGCTCCAATAGAAGACTACAAGCCTCCAAAGGCTGAATATCCATTGAAGATCGATGCAGGAGTAGATCTGGCTGAATGAAGTGCCAAACTCTCACACTGGAAGATGCCACGCCCTGCTGAAACCCTGAATAACCTCAATAATTCGACCCTGCTGCCAAAGATGTCCAAATGCTCCAATGAAGATGTCAAACAGTAGATTGGGTAACTGCAAGAACAACGCAGGTGCTCAAATCTCCAAGACCCCTCTCAAGGTCATGGATCTAGCCTCCCTCCAAGAAATGATGCACCCCCCTGGATGCCTGAAACCCTAGATAATTCGGTCCTCCTCCTAGAGGCCTCCAAATGCTCCACAAAACCACTAGAATGATAGATCGGGGCTTGGTTACCTCCCTGGTGAAGTCCCAAGCGAAATGATGAAGATCTGATCTACCAAATGGCTGAAATCACTTTCTGAAGTGTGCTCCTCTCCTCCAATTCGTCACATGCATCCAATAAATCAAATGATCCATAAAACTCCACTGGAATGCACTAGATCTAATTGCCATGACCTTGCAATGAGAACCTAGGTGCTAGAATCTCCAGAAGCCCTACCAATCACTTGGAACAAACCTCTCTCAATGGATGGTGCGCCCCCCTTGCCAGAAACCCCCAATGGTGCGCCCTCCTTCTCTTCCTGTGCCTGTGGCTGGTGTAGAAACCTCCTGCACTAATGTGGGAGAGTATTGCATCTTTGAGACCAAGTTTGGGACAAGCTACTTGGAATCTTTCACCATTGAATCGTCCTCTAGGGTTTGTTAAGTCAAAACCCTCAAAACCCCCAAGAGATGCGCCCTCTAGCTAGAAGCCATATATCCAAAATGATAAACATACATGAATGAATCAATAGAGGCCTTGCCTTTCCTTTATACTTCCAGCTCACCTTGTCCCTCCAAAGTGACTTTAATTTAGTAATATTTAGTTAATTAATTAAATCACTTTAATTAATTAATTAACCTTTTTACCTCTGAAAAACACCTTATCTCTCTTTGTGGCTTCCCTGGCCACTGAAAGTCACTTATCACCATCCCATTCTGTAGTGTTGCTCCTCCCGAATCCAATGAGATATTACAATGAGAGGTTCCTCCAAGTATTGTGCCCAAAATGACCTCTTCAGTGAATTTTCTTAACTTATAGCTCAAAATACTCAAAATCATGGAAATC
>SNQJ01S0057849.1:73787-84523 GCA_010110895.2 Picea sitchensis
ATTTCCATGATTTTGAGTATTTTGAGCTATAAGTTAAGAAAATTCACTGAAGAGGTCATTTTGGGCACAATACTTGGAGGAACCTCTCATTGTAATATCTCATTGGATTCGGGAGGAGCAACACTACAGAATGGGATGGTGAGAAGTGACTTTCAGTGGCCAGGGAAGCCATAAAGAGAGATAAGGCGCTTTTCAGAGGTAAAAATGTTAATTAATTAATTAAAGTGATTTAATTAATTAACTAAATATTAATAAAATTAAAGTCACTTTGGAGGGACAAGGTGAGCTGGAAGTATAAAGGAAAGGCAAGGCCTCTATTGATTCATTCATGTGTGTTTATCATTTTGGATATCTGGCTTCTAGCTAGAGGGCGCATCTCTTGGGGGTCTTGAGGGTTTTGACTTAACAAACCCTAGAGGACGATTCGGTGGTGAAAGATTCCAAGTAGCTTGTCCCAAGCTTGGTCTCGAAGATTCAATACTCTCCCACATTAGTGCAAGAGGTTTCTACACCAGCCACAGGCACAGGAAGAGAAGGAGGGCACACCATTGGGGGTTTCTAGCAAGGGGGGCGCACCATCCATTGAGAGAGGTTTGTTCCAGGTGATTGGCAGGGCTTCTGGAGATTCTAGCACCTGGGTTTTCATTGCAGGGTCGTGGCGATTAGATCTAGTGCGTTCCAGTGGAGTTTTATGGATCATTTGATTTATTGGATGCATGGGACGAATTGGAGGAGAGGAGCACACTCCAGAAAGTGATTTCAGCCATTTGGTAGATCAGATCTTCATCATTTTGCTTGGGACTTCACCAGGGAGGTAACCAAGCCTCGATCTATCATTCTAGTGGTTTTGTGGAGCATTTGGAGGCCTCTAGGAGGAGGACCGAATTATCTAGGGTTTTAGGCATCCAGGAGGGCGCATCATTTCTTGGAGGGAGGCTAGATCCATGACCTTGAGAGGGGTCTTGGAGATTTGAGCACATGGGTTGTTCTTGCAGTTACCCAATCTATTATTTGACATCTTCATTGGAGCATTTGGACATCTTTGGCAACAGGGACAAATTATTGAGGTTATTCAAGGTTTTAGCAGGGTGTGGCATCTTTTAGCTTGAGAGTTTGGCACTATATTCAGCCAGATCTACTCCTGCATCGATCTTCAATGGATATTCAGCCTTTGGAGGCTTGTAGTCTTCTATTGGAGCATTTTGTAGCAACTCCTATCTTCTATTGTCTTTATTGGAGCCATCTGATGTGCATTCCAGATTGGCATCTCATTGTAGCAGGTTCTTCTATTTATGAATAAAATCAGATCTGCAGTGTTTTGGCTTGTCTATCATCTTATTGATCTTGCATATGGTTGAGATATGTTACATTGCTTATCTTCTTGTTTGTTGCTGCAAACACATATATAACACATCAGTAAACCTTAAGTGCGACCTAAATATTCACAGTAAGCAAAGTGTTTGACGAAATACCACAACCAGTAAAGTTTTAAAAGACACCCAAAACTGTGATGTTCCTTGCTTATTGGCTTGGGAACATTACACCTAACCTACTAACATTATTGTTGTTGTTTTACTAAAGCAAGCTACAACCATACTTTACAGTATTAAAAGCTTCTAAAAGCAATTGAAAAGGTTGATTAATGCATTGCCTTGCTTGCTTCTGATAAATGCTAGTATTATGGTCTTAATGATTGATTATTCTTAGTCATTTTGAAGTTGTTTCAAGGCACTTATTGTAAAGTATTGTCTCATAAATATTGTTGTTATAATTTTTTGTTTACTTCATCATTATCAGCCAATTGCTTTTATTGAGAAAGTCTGTGGTTTTATGAAGTGCTAACCAACAAGTTGTACTTGTAAAATATATAGTTTCTTGTTGGTTTGTTCCGGGCAGGTACATCTTGATATTTCATCACTTCATTGGTTATAACCCCGAGATTTTCTGATCAGTGGTGACTTGTGAGAGGGGACCTTTTAATAGCCATTTTGACCTTGCCTTCTTAAACCCCCAGGTCACCGAGGATGTCTCCCCTGGGCCTTCAACCCTAAAGAGAAAGAGAAATCATATTGAGGTGACAGTGATAGGATAACCTCAAGTTACGCCAATTTGCTTTCCATTTACCTTTCCTTTGATCAAAGTACAAATTGTGTGATAACAGGCAATAAAAGTGGCATTTAAGGGAGCATGCATATGACCATTTATGTGAGATTCCTCCACCACTTTTGGAATATTCGTGCCAACAATCTCATAGAAACCTAAGGAAAAATCAATAGTCCATCCATCCGGCCCAAGGCTTTTATCCTTATGAAAACTATGAAGGACCTCTTTAAGTTGTTCTTCAGTGACCTCAACCATGAGTACTCTATTATCCTCTTCATCCACAAAGCTTGGAAAGAAAAGGGCCAGTCGCACTATGTTTGTAATTGAAGTTCACTCATCTGCCTTAAAGAGGTTCTAAAAGTGACTTTTCCCCAGTTGAGCCATACCTTCAAAAGAGGATATGGATCTTCCCGAGGTATCATTGAGACTCCAGATATTATTCGCCATCTTCTTTTATTTTGCATAGACCTGAAAAAATTTTGTGTTCTTGTCACCACTCTATAACCATAGTGCCATGCTTTTTAGTTGCCAGACTTTTTCTTTTTCTTCCAATAGCTTCCTTTGTTTCTTTTCCAAGGATATCAAGGTCCCCTTTGATTCTGGAGTTGCACATCCCCCACCTGTTGAATCATAGATAGTCTAGAGTGCAGCTTCAGTATCACTTAGCTCTTGTCACTCCCTCTGCCTTTTCCTGTATGCCCATTTCACTGTTTCCTTTTTAAATCTTATTAGATTTGTTGCAAACTTTACTACAGCCTAAGTCTCTGAATGTTGATCAAGGGGGATCCATTGTTTTATGACCAAGGAGATAAGATCCTCATCCTTTAAACAAGCCGAATTGAATTTAAAAGGGCTAGTCTATTTTTTTGTCCCTCCAGCGACTTCCTGAAAAATTGGAAAATTGTCAAAAACACCCCCACTTCCTACCCATTGTTTTATTTATAACGAGGTCTCCAACACTTCTCTGAAACCAAAAAATGGTCTATTCTCTTTGCAATTCGATCCTCCCCACCTCACTTATTTCTCTAGGTAGGGATGATTTTTATTGGTGTAACATCAATCAAGCCCTTTTCTCCTAGGATGTGGCTAAATAAATTTGATAAGAGATCAGGGCGGGCCCTAGGACCCCAAATTTCCACCTCATCCATAGATAAATTTAGATCACCTCCCAAGATGAGGTTGTCATAGTTCAAAAATGACTTATTTAGAAGGCCTTCCCATAAGGGGGCATGCTCTTGGTAAGGACAATAAATGTTTAAAACCATAAACATCATCCCCATGTCTTCCAAGCAAATGTTTACTTCCAAGCCTGAATCAAATCCCTAGGAGTTTTGAAGATTTACAATTCTAGTATTCCAAACTCTAGCCAGTTTGCCCGAGCGGCCCCTTGCATTTGCACCTATGAACTTCCATTGTTTGGGAAGAGCCTCCATAAAGGGTATGACCAAAGCTTCTTCCCCCATGGTCTCCTGAAGAAGTATGAGGTCAGGCTGGTTCGACTCCTCCAACCTTTGGAGGGCCGATTTTCTTAAGAGGCTCGCCACACCCCGACGATTGGGGGAGAGGAGTTTCATTTCAAAACCCCATATGGGGCATGCATAGCTCTAAGTGCCCCAAAGATGGATAATTATTTTCCAGTAGCCATATCCATAACTGCTTTGTTCCACACTTTTGATAGATGGGATTTTCTTCTCCGACGATTTTCCTCCTGAGGTGGTCAGTGGATTCAACCCCAAACCCTCCAATTTCCTACTCAATTCTCCTAAGACCAGGATGGGTTTATTCCTTAACTAGTAAGCTACCACTTCTTCCTCCGAATCCCTAGAGGACTCGAGGTCGGTAATCACAATATTTGTGGTGAGAGCATACTTTTCAGGGGCTAAGAAGCATGAGGCAATAGGAGGTCCAGGATGGGTAAAAGAGGTTGAAATCGAACTCCCAAAGGAAAAGGGGAGGTATTTTATAGACCCCAACCAATCTCTCCAAGAGAGATATAAACTATAACAAAAAATTTAAAGAAGGGAGAGGAGGAGGTGGCATACCCATATGTGTAGAGATCCCCTACCGAAAGGCCCGAGTCGCCACAACATATTGAGCTACGTGGGAACGATCATAGCTCAAGACTGACCCAAAGAAAGAAAGAGAATCTTCTTCCTAATCTTTTTTGTCCGCACAATTCTCCATCTCCATGGACATCCCTTTTGAATTCCCCACTCTACCCTACTTTCCTAAAGGGGAAATAGAGTCCACCTCTACCTGAGATGCCACCCTCTTCTTCTAAATTAACATGCTAGGAGCTCCTCTCTATCCATGAAAAGACATCTTGCAATCACTGACTATATGGTCGTGCTTGTGACAACATCGACATAGGAAGGGGATGCCCTCGTATTCCATCTTTTGAAAGAAATGTGTATCCTTGCATATCAGCTCCAACTCTTCTGCCAAACCCCCTCTGATGTTCAAGGAGACAATAATTCGTGCTACTGACTGTTTACTTGAAGTAATAAAACTCGTGTTGGCATCCATGAAAGTCCCAAAGCATTTCCTAAGTAAAAAAATCTCACTTTTGTCCGAAACTCAACTTGTAGTCCTGTCAAATGAACCCAAATTGGAAGCACATTCGTTCTTTCCCTGTTGGCATCAAAAAATGGGGTCCATTTTTTAAGAAGAATCAGGCAAGAGTATATGCAACAAGGACTTTTTAGAACCCATTCGACATACTCGGCTTTCATGAATTTTAGTAGAAACTAGCCTTTAGCAAGCATTTACACCGTGGAAAGATGAGCCGCAAATTTCAACTAGGACCGGTTAACCCACTCCTAAAGGGTTTTTATTGCAAAATGTCAACCACTAGCTCTATCTACCACTGCCATTTCTGCCATATCCAAGACCTGGGGAACCATAATGTCTTTCCCCAAGACCAATTTTATTGCTTTCCCTACCGATTTTATACACTTATTTTTCTTTCATCGCACGGCTTGTTGCTTAGACTCTGTGCCTAGGGCACCAACTATCAAATGAAGAGATCTCATCTCTCTTCTTTTCTCAAGTGGATGGCCACCCCATCCCGAGCTTCACCACTATCCTACTGGGGAGAAGAAATCAAACTGGTTTCTAGCAAATTTGAAGGGTCCAAGAAGACACCCTTACAAACGTCGAGAGCCTGAGAAAACTGAGTGGGAACAATAGCAGTGGATGTTTCTTGAGGATCCCAACCAAGTCAAGGGATTTCCACCTAAGTGAGGCTGTAGTCACTAAGGGCGGGAAGCATAGAAAGACCCAAGGATTCAAGATTTTTGATGAGATATCTGTAATATTCCCAACCAAATCTGACATAAAAAAAATCAGATCTAACTAGTTGAGAACTTTCATCAAACACTTTGCGTGTTTGCTCAAAATTCTTGGGCAAATCGATTCTCTTGTTGTCCCAACTCTCAAGGAATATCACTTATGTGTTTAGAAGGTCAATGGGATGAGTTCCAACCTCCTTAGAACCCCCAAAGTGTCCGTTGTTTTGATTATTTGTTTATTGTTATGTATATGACAGTTTTCTCATTGAGGCATTGTGTCAAACAAATTGCATGCATGGTTGTAGCTTGCATTTCCATCCATGTTTTTGAGTTTAATCTTGTATAAAACAACATGAAATCATATGGAACATAGACTAGAGTAAGCATAAGAGTAAATGCAAGAAATACACAGCAAAAGCACAAATACCTCTACACAATCCTTGCTTGTTTATTTATTATTAATGGCTGTCCAATGGTAGTAATTTCCAGATCTGATATAAGTAATAAAATGGCCACTTTATTGGCTTATAATAGCTCCAAAAGGAAAGGAAATAGTGTCAATGATCCTCCTTTTCGATCTCCTAATGATGGATGCCCAAAAGAGAAGTTATATCATGAAAAATCCACAAAGTCCATACCCATAAATGTGTCTTGCTTGTTGCTTAGGCCCTGTTGAAATATGCACAATAAATCTGATGCAAAATCTTCATGAAATGGCTGCAACTTGTAGATATGATGATGGCTAACTCATATGTGAAGATCCCCTGGCTGTAGATGACAAATCGGCTTATAAATCACTAGATCTCCAATCCCCAATACGCCCTCCTTCATGAAATTCGCCCCACTGGTAGAAGAAATGAATGGCCCGATGAATACCCTCAAACACTAATGTAATAAGGCGCTATGGTGATGGCTAGCAACCATAGAGTGATNTTGCATGCATGGTTGTAGCTTGCATTTCCATCCATGTTTTTGAGTTTAATCTTGTATAAAACAACATGAAATCATATGGAACATAGACTAGAGTAAGCATAAGAGTAAATGCAAGAAATACACAGCAAAAGCACAAATACCTCTACACAATCCTTGCTTGTTTATTTATTATTAATGGCTGTCCAATGGTAGTAATTTCCAGATCTGATATAAGTAATAAAATGGCCACTTTATTGGCTTATAATAGCTCCAAAAGGAAAGGAAATAGTGTCAATGATCCTCCTTTTCGATCTCCTAATGATGGATGCCCAAAAGAGAAGTTATATCATGAAAAATCCACAAAGTCCATACCCATAAATGTGTCTTGCTTGTTGCTTAGGCCCTGTTGAAATATGCACAATAAATCTGATGCAAAATCTTCATGAAATGGCTGCAACTTGTAGATATGATGATGGCTAACTCATATGTGAAGATCCCCTGGCTGTAGATGACAAATCGGCTTATAAATCACTAGATCTCCAATCCCCAATACGCCCTCCTTCATGAAATTCGCCCCACTGGTAGAAGAAATGAATGGCCCGATGAATACCCTCAAACACTAATGTAATAAGGCGCTATGGTGATGGCTAGCAACCATAGAGTGATAGCAAATGAGAATCTGATCACCTCTGTGCAAATCGAACCACTCTCTCAAGATGGGTGTGCCCTAGCTCTGCAGAAACCCTCCAATAATACGCCCTACCTCCACAAGGGCTTCTGGAACTGGATAGATCTGATGTAGAATGGTGAGGGAGGAATCTTTCACCTCCGTAACCAAGCTTGGATCAAGTTGGGTGGGATCTTTCACCACCGAGGTGATCTCTAGGGTTTGTTCAGTCAAAACCCTCAAAACCCCCAAGTGCATGGGCTCACTAGCAAGAAGCCAGACATCAAAATGATAAACAACATAATGAGAGAATAGAGGCCACTATCTCTGTTTTATCCTCATTGCTCACCTTATCTCTCTAAGTGACTTTTACTTTATTTAATTATTAATTAATTAATTAAATCACTTTAATTAATTAATTAAATCACTTTAATTAATTAATTAACCATTTTACCTCTAAAATGTGGTTTATCCCTCCTTGTGGCTTCTCTGGACATTGAAAGTCACTTCTCATCATCCTATCATGTAGTACTATTCCTCTCGATTCCGATAAGCTATAACACTAAGAGGTTCCTCCAAGTATTATTCCCAATATGACCTTCTTAGTGAATTTAATTAACATATAGCCCAAAATAACTCAAAATTACGAAAATCGTCGGAATGCAACAAAACCAAAGCCAAGTTGTGTGGAATGGATCATGATGATGAAATAAGATGAGCTATGCAAGTTGGGCCCAATGAAGCCCCTCAATATCTCTTGTACTCACTATCACCCCTGTCTGGCTACTCTAGTCAGCATAACACTCTATAATATAATGATGTCCAAAAGTGGGGACATTACAATATCTTTCTCCATTCATCGAGGGCTCATTGTGGGAAGTCGGAAACCATTCCAAAGAAGAGGATATGGGTGGGAAAACCCCAGAAACACTCCACAGTGGGTTGGATAAAATTGATATAGGAGATGTAGGCCCATAAGACTGACCTAACCCCGATACAAGCTCTGAAGGAGATGGTTGAGTGGTATAATTCCACCTGGATGGGAGAGTGCTAGTGTCAGTTAGGGTTCTAGAAAAGAGGTATGACACTGATCCATCATCCATTACTGCAGTCGCAGGTCTCGAGCCTGAGCTAAACTCAATCTAGTGGACAACTGGCATCGACCAAATCAGTTTCCCTTCTATCGGATCCTAGGAATAATCCAGATCCTCATCCCTATCCATGTGAACAAGAAAGGGCTATCTACCCACCATAAACTTCCCAGAAAACTGAAAAAAAAAAAAAAAAAATCTAGCTACTAAGGGAAAGTGACAGAAAACCCTCAACCGTCGACTAAGAAAACCGATGGAGGCCTTTGTTTAGGGTTTTTGTAGTTATACAAACACACACACATAGTTTTTGTAGTTATACACACACACACACACAATTTGTGTAGTTATACACACACACACACACACATATTCAACATGGTCTCAACTGTATAGTTTTTACAAAATGGCACATCGTGCCCAATATACAAAACGATGACAAGAACCCAAACATGGAAAAGTGCCATATAGTGTCCTGGACACAAAATGACACGCATTGGTCACACATTGAACACAACCACCCTCGCCACTATCAGGGGCATCCCAGAACTCGATCTTTCTTCTCTTACTCGAATAAACACCTCAAGTGGTTTTGCACTTGGGAATGGTTTTTCGCTCTGGAGACTAAACAAAAAAACAACATTCTTAAAAGTTTTTTTCCACAATGAATTAAAAAACTTACAAAATGATACTTTGTAACTCAAGCTAAGACAACTCACTGCAGGTGACACTCATAATCGCAAGGGTGTTACACTCCTCTACGACCCTAATCTCTCAGCGATGCCACCCTGCAACAATTTCAAGGATCAAAGCATAAAACTTAAACAAAAATACATAAAATCAATTCCATCCATGATAAATAAAAATTCATCAACAAATGATCTCATCGTGAATAACTCGGGCAATGATGGAGAGTCACTTGTAGGTGGAGCACTCAGTTGTACAACCTGTTCCAAGTAAACATCTATTGTTGAACCCTCAGTGGATGGCTTAGTTTGGTCTGCAACAAAGATGACAAGTGGGTTGCGCATGGGTGCAACAACTGTCGATGCATCATATGGAAAAGGTGGTGGGCTAGGTGGCATATGGGTGCATCCACTATGGATGGATGAGATGGAAAAGGTGGTGTAGGTATATGCTTATACTTAAAAAAGAGTTAATGAGTATATGCTTATCTACAAAACCATTTTAAGAGTCTATCGACACCAATAATCGAAGATGAATCATAGAGAAACTGATATCCACATTTTTCTATTACACTTGTATTTCTTTATGGAGTATCTCTTTATTGACCTAATTTACAGCTCACATACAAATAGTAAGAAGGAATAAAGTTCTTGTTGGCCCTCGTAATATGACTCAAAAGTGTACAACAAAACCATTCGATAGAGCCAGTTATTTTTGGCCTTGTTATCCCCACTTTTTAGAGATAACTAGGAGATCATGTCTCGAGGCCCACAGGTCCTAGACATGGAGTACCGAGAGCAGGATTGACCTGAGCATGGCCCTGGAGGGCCGACCTTCTCTTCATTCACCATCTTTGTCTTATCAGCAGCAGCAACATCCATCACCATCGGCTTGATCCTGTATCAGAAGAGGTTCTTGCTCCATGAGGTAATTGGTCCAGGTATCATGGTATGTGTCACTTTTGATCATTGAAACCTTTAAATATATGCATCTGATTCTTTTTATCGCTAACAACTGCTTGGATCTTACATTAGCCCACTTGACCATGCTTGGGGAAATTGACAGGGTGCCCTAGCAAGCATGTGCCCATACGTCTTGGTTTGCCACTGGGGGAATTTATGAAAAGCCATCGTCCGCTCCCATCATAGCACCACTGTTTCATCTTATCTCCCGCTCATTTATCCCATTCCCCTTGTACAGGCATTAGGTTGACCTATTTGTAGGATTGCACCTTATCTCGTGGGAAGAAGGGGCTAAAGGCCCAAAAGGTAAAAGCAACCGGTAAAAGACAGAAGCCTAGAAATAAAACCTCAAGATGCTTCGCCCAGGGATCCCCGAGAAGGTAGTAAAAAGCCTCTCAGCAAGAAACAAAAGGGACCCGAAAAATAACAAAACAAGACCTAGTCAGAGGATAGGGAGTCTCATCACGAGCCAGCCTATTAGGTCCATGGGTACCTAACAATATGACATTGCCAACAATGAGGTCAGAAGCATGACTCATCTTGCTTTACGTCTAACAACTAGGTCAGAAGCAAGGAACCAGCGGCGTTATGCTTTACGTCTAACAACTAGGTTAAAAGCATAACTCATCTTGCTTTACGTCTAACAACGAGATCAGAAGTATAACTCATCTTGCTTTACGTCTAACAAAGAGGTCAGAAGCATGACTCATCTTGCTTTACGTCTAACAGCGAGGTCAGAAGCAAGGATCACACAACATCATGCTTTACGTCTAACAGCGAGGTCAGAAGCATGACTCATCTTGCTTTACGTCTAACAGCAAGGTCAGAAGCAAGGAATACATCTACTCCCCCTTTCAGGGAAGGTCCTTTCGGACAATACCAAACTTATCTCGAAAGTGTTTCAAACTTTACACGAGATAGAGGCTTAGTCATCACATCAACAACCTGTTCATCCGTGCTAATGTACTGGAGCTTCAAGGCTCCTCTCTGTACCATGTCGCGGATGAAATGATAGCGGATCTCTATG